>VRYO01001366.1:26078547-26234059 GCA_009812075.1 Sialia sialis
TCCCTGGTGGAACAGCACCTGCCTCTGATCTCTCCTTCCTGGACAGGGTGTTGCCTTGTGGCAGCACCATTATTCTTCAGTACTGTGTGTTTTTGTCAAGTCAACCTTGCAAGCCTGCAGGGCCATCCAAGGGGACCTGAGTACTGAGTTTTTCAGCCACAAGGGTGGACAACTCCTGCCACCTCCAGTCTCACGTGCAGTGCTTTGTTCTGTACAGCCTTTTCACTTCTGCAGAACCCTGGCTGTGTTTCCAGCACGGTAGGCATTCTGGTTCTCAGTTTTCTGCTAAATGAAATACTGTCTGATGAAAGGCAGCATTTCACTACTGCTCTCCTGTAATCAAGAAAGCTAAACACAGATCAGATACTGTTTCTCAAGGTTTTTTGTTCATTGGATGCTTCATTATTCTGACGCCGTTTTCCATTAGCATATTGAACAGAGTAATGGATACCTACTGCCACCTACTTAAATCCAAACTACCTTGCAATCTGCTTTAACTTAAGCTCATAAGTAAGTAATTTGCTTTTGGATTTATAATCAATTCTAAAGTCAATGTTACTGAAAAACTAACTCTTTTCTTGGAGGATGGCTCTATTTTCTGGTCAGCTTAGCTTTCCTTCTGTGTTTCAAGCAATGGTGTCCCCAGCAGACAGAGACCTAAATCTTTGAAACTAGGACAAGAAAAACTTCTTCTAGTTCAGGATCTAGTTTCTGAGAAGCTGCAGCCTTTTCAGTCAGTTTATATCACGCTTGGAAGGGGCCATGGCAATGCCCTTAATGAAGGGCAATGTAAAAACTTCAGTTTCATGGTCACTGCCTTGGTGGCACATGGACTTACACCATGTCAACCCTGCCCTCTGGAAAGCTTTTTCTGCACAAGCAAAGAATACCATCCTGTGTCTACTTCACAACTTGTATTACATGGCTTGTCATATACCTTCCTGCACACTAGAGCATTATGAAGAATCTGTACACTTGCTCCTCATGTAAACTCAGCACTACAAGTGTTTTCTAACAGTCCCCAATGGAATCAAAAGAAAAACCCTTAGCAGTTCTAGAGGCAGCAAGATAATAAAGCTGTCCCTGATGCAAGCAATGATGATCACTTTTAAATGGTTTGAGCTGGTGATTAAAAAATGGTTGCAAACAAAACTTTTCATTTCTCTGCAGTGGCCCAGTTTAGCAAAGACTTCCCAGCATTACATAATGTACTTTGTTCCTACTGTCCTCTGTATGTTTCAATATGCTTCATACCCTAAGGGAAGCCTTTCAATGTTACTCTGAAATGGCACCAACACACAGTAACTTCCTCAGGAAGGTATGGGGAGTCCTCCTTGAGCCTCCACAGGAAGCTCCAAGCCCCTGAAGTAGTAAAATGAGGCTGCTATAGGCACAAAAATCAGATCTGAATGGAATCAGATTGAAAAAGTAGTCTCCAAATCCTACATTGTCCACTCAATCAGGTGAATATTTCAATCCCCCCAAGAAAGGAGGAGGGAAATACAAAATACTGAAAAGATTGTGCTTATTCAAAGCCCAAATATTTCTTTCAGAAGTGCTACCTTGTTTTGCGCAGAAAAAAGCCAGTTTAAAACCCCCAAATTCTTACAGAATTTGCGTCAGATTTACAAGTAGGTCTGATTAGTCCAGTCTCAAAGCTGAGATCTGACATTGGGTCAATGTGTCAGGACAGACTGAAGCCTGTCCCTGCCTGTGCCCCTCTCAGCACACAGCAGCACCAGTCTGAGTCTGGGCATAACCTCTCTCCACAGCATTCTGCCTTTCTGGGGCTGTCTCAATGTCTACTTTTCCCAATTCCAACTGCTCCACCAGCAAAACAGGATTCTATCTTCACTGGAAAAATATTTCCTTGTCATTTTCTCAGCAAACAGTAAGGATAAAGAATATATTACCATCTAAAATAGATAATTTGCCCTGAAAGAAGTTGTTTCACTTTGTTTAAAAAGTACTAAGCCTTTTAAATGGTTTTGAATAGATTTTCGTAATATTCAAAATTAGCTCTCAAACTGGAGGAGACTTGAGAAGCTCTCCCACAAAATAAATAGTAAAAATATATTTTGGAGTTCCCAATTATGCATTTAGTCTAATAACCAAATATTTTCTAAAAATTCCCTACACCTGTAATAATAGATTCTCAAACATCATCTGGTACATATCCTACAGTTGTTAGCAGATGAACATGAAAGACACTGGGTTTATTCAGAGGTTAGGAAGAGCGGCTTGCTTTTAAAAACTCAGTGGGAGTAGGGAATATGACTTTTTTGTACAGGGTCTGATCCAGTGTTTCCAAAATGAGGAGATAAAACAGGATGTAATTTTTAAATTACGTGTATTTCAGTGTTGTTTTATTCCTTTTCTGAGCAACATTTTCCTGAGCAGCAACCTGAAGTGCTGCAATTTGACTTGTGTAAATGTCAAGAATGATGATGGTGTTTTCCCCCACTAGCTGCCGTTAAGAAATGGCTCCTGGAGTTACTGAAGGTATGAAGAGAAGGAGCACAGCTGAAGAGTAACACTCAACTCAGAGTGCAAATGTAAATCCACCGATGACTGCCTTGCTCTGTAACTTCTTGCTCTATATTCAATCTTTACTCAGCTTTTGCTGAAGACAGAAGAAATTCCATGCTTTACAGTGATTTGCTTGAACAAGACCTACAATTCTGACTTTCTTTTAATGAAATAAAATTGACTATTCACTGGCTCCACAACAATTCTTTCAGTAAATCTTGAATGACAACAGTGAGAACACAGGCTTTTCTTCCTAGAGACAATAGGGCAGCAGACAAAGAACAAAGGTAAAACAGAACTTTAGCATTTCTACGGGGAAAATATTTGAAGGGACTGGTCATGAAGTTCTGTACAGGGCCTGTATGCCTAACATGGATTACCTGGCAGAGGACTTGGGCTACTTGACAGGAGGAGATACAGCTACTGAGAGCAGCTGTGACTAATGAAAGGGAATATTAGACATTGTCCTTGCCACGATTGATAAAGGGACGTGGGGAGAGGAACCAGTTGAGACGTTTCAAGGGAGGCTTGCAGGTGTTGCAGATGTTGGTCTATGCATGAGCCAAAACACCAAGGCCATCTAACTTTAGCATCTTAGTATCTAGTCTCTTGAACTATATCCAAAAGCCAATTACTGCTTACATGTAATCGCGTGGACAGTATCCTTAGGCCAATCATATATGAGCAAAAAGCGTGCTGAACCCTGCTTTGCACTATAAATGTAACCCTCAGACTTTCAATAAATGAGCACTGACTCTACCTCTATGAGGATTTGTCTTTGACTCCGAAGCACTTTCTTGCAACACATTTCTATGAGGGGTAATACAAATTTCAGGTTCCTCTCAAACACATCAGTCACATCCAGCCACTTCCAGTTATGCTACTGAGTGCAGTAGCTGCTTGTCCAGCACCAACTGGCAACTTTTAAATAAGGCAGAACATTCAATTGTTATCCTTGTAAGCATCCATAAGGAGGTTCTGGTAGCTGGTTCTGTGCTGTCAACCAAGACCGTCCTCGGGAATTGTTTTTCTCCCAGCTCCGTGGAGGATGAGGAGATGATAAAAATACATCATAAAGCAAAGCCCTTCTCCTATTGCCTTCTGTTTATTTTAAACAGACATCCTTTATGCACACTGCCATCATACCCATTTTCTGAAGAGCAATTATAAAAATCCTTTTAAAGAAAATCAATTTCTTAGCCTCCTGTCCGGGTGCTGCTGACATCTGATGTGATTTTACTTTCTGTTTGTCACATGGTATAATTCCTCCCACTAGGCCCTTCAATAATTTTTTCTGGAGATGCCTTCGAGGTATAATTCATATCTTAGTACCTTCATCATGAGCTCCTGGTTTCTAGAAAAAGCTTATTAGGAGGCATTATGAAATGTATTTGCAATTACCCAGTGCCCCACACAGAAATTCAGGTGAGCAATCTGAATATACTGCTTGAGTGCAAACCTCTGATTGATGTTTTCATTACATAGAAATCAGCCTTTCAATTACTAGAAAGGCTTTCATCTCTGTATCCCAGGACTGCTAAAATGTGTGTAACCCTTCCAAGAGGCATTTCTGTCTGAAACCACATGAGATAATGACTGCCTTGATGGGACACTGGAGACTAATGGCCTAGTACAGCAATCAGTGCCTTCAGCAATCCCCGAGCTGCTGGACCCACTCTGTACCTAGGGAGGATATGAGCTCGTGGCAGTAGCTTCTGTCACACAATCCTCCAATGTGAGAATGCCACCTGAACCCTGATTTTGCACAGAAGCACTAGCAGTTGGGTGCACACACATAGAGCTGAGGGATGCCCTGCTGCTGATCCCTGCAGAGGAAGCAGGTGTTATCAAGGTCCATTTCTGTGTGCTGGTCACTGGTCTAGGCACTGCAGAGTTACCCTGAGACCTGCCAGACCCCTCCTGACCGAGAAAGGGACAGCAAAACAACCCCTTCCCTATTCAAACACTGTCTGACAAGAATAAAGTCCTTCCTGCTGCATTTCTGTCCCAGAGCACAATCTGCTTTACATTAAGTGCCTAGAGCCTGCACAGCAACCCAGGCATTTATAGAGACCTTCCATTCTGGCAAATTCTAGTTTCCAGATGATTTTGAACTGAATGTGGTATTACTAGCAGGTAGAGAGACAGCATTTCCCTAGCACTGCTGACCCTATATGGTCCTCACAGGCAGAAAAAATACAGCCTCACGTCACATCCATGTGGCAGTCACGTGCCTGAGTATGACCTGAGGAACAATGACCCTGAAAAACCAACTGCTGAAGATCCTTAGGAACTGGTACAGAGCGGAAGGAATATTGCAGCTCCTCTGACACAATCTACGGTCAAGTAAATGCTTGATCCTTCCAGATGTCGTGGTTTTTATCAGCTCTGGATCACAAAACACTGCTTTCCTTCTCTCCTCTGGTGTATGCAAGAGTACCAGCATGAAGCTCCTGTGACTGACTCTTCCAAGGCCATTCTGGTTATAAAAAAGGGTGGTCCCCTAAGCCCACACCTTGCTTTGGCAGGGATTTATGAACTAGCTATAAGCACCATTGACAGCCTGATACATGGGTCACTTGCAAATCAGTTTTTCTTGCTGAATTATTACACTATTAACTGCACAGCTTTCTCAGCTTTACAAAGTGCACTTCTGCAGTGTGTGTGAAGGATGAATAGCCTCAATAAATTCCACTGTAGAAAGGAACAATGAGGAGAGCATATTGCTGACTTTAGGATAATGAAAGCAACGCTGGATTTCAGATTGTTTTGATGTGATTAACATTGTGTTCTCAGAGGTGAATGATTTTTAATGTTTTAGTTTTCTAGAAGCACATCTGAGAAGTGGATTCAGGAGAGACAGGCTGTGATGATTATTTATCCAAGGTTTATTGTTCCAGGAGCATCCCCACAAAAGCACTCAGCTAAAGGGCTGACAGTGTTTTGTATGTGGTGCATGTGGGACAAGACAAGAGATCCCTGAGAGCCAGGTCAGAGCACAGCCAGAGCAGGCAGGAGAGGGTTCACAGCCCCAGCCAAAACACTGGGAACTGAGTCACAAAGCCCATTTCTGCCAAACCTCAACCACTTCCTGAGCGGCCACAAGACGTGGCAAGATCAAGAATGTTCCCTTAAGCCACATTTCCTGGCAGTAGTCCACTCCAGGTATCATTAATGATACTGAATACTGCTGTCTGAGAAATCACTGACATTTTCTAAATATAGGTACAGGACTTCACACCAGGTGTGCGAGTTGCCAAATCACTGCTATCACACAGAGCCTACACTAGCAAATGCCTCAAAGGAGAGCCGTTCATTCCCCTCAGTACTTACTTCAGATTGCTCCTCATGGTGTCAGGCAAGTGTTAGGTGTCAACATTTACTGGTTAATAACAAGTGCTGGGGAAAAAAACCCTACCATAAAAATCACTGTTTGATTATGAGCCTCAGCAGAAAATCCAGAAAAACTTCTCATCTGTAACCAACAGTCTGACAACCACTTTAAACCAACTTTTTCAACTTCAGACCTGATCACAAGGAGCACTGAGCTACAGTCCTGGAACCTGTTTAACAGCCATCCGCTGCTCCTGCTCTTTGGTAACACAACTGAGATTCATTATTTAACCACCTATGTAATTGTCTCAGACACACATGCCCTCAGCAACACAGAGAGGCAAAACCCTAAAACCAACCCAGCTCCTTTTTCTTATAGGCTGGAATTTCAAAAACTGAGAATACAATACCTGGAAAACCTCAGGCACTATGTAACAGTGCTTACACTGCAAAGCACCATAAGTGAAGAAAAATTAAGTCCCAAGGAAAAAGGCTTTGAAATACAGAAGCAGTTTTCTTTGCCAACCTCTTCTGTCAAGATATGTGCTGTGATTAACTGGCCATAATCATCATATGGGCATCTAAGCTAAATAAGAAACCGAGGGCTCATAAGGGACTTTAAGGTTTACCATGAAGTAAGGAAGCTATTACCTAAGCATCTGACAGAAAAATGAAAAACCAGTATCTTTTCACTTCTCCCTGCTAAAAGCCAAAGGAGCTGCACAAGCAGGGACAGCAATGCTGGAAGTCAATCTGCGCTGCTGCAGCTCCACGTTGTCCTGTTCTGCTATATTCACTGTCTCACTGTTGTATCTCTGCATTTTGAGAGAAGAATGGGTTACTCTCACTTCCACCCTCAGAGAGTTTGCAGCACACCCAAATGACAGGCTGTCGTGGCTTTCAAAGCAGAGAATGGATCCACTCACATTCCCATTAAAAACTACCATCCATTGCCAGCAGAAACTAAAGAGAACAGGACCTTGAATTTTTAGTACTCATTCAAGCAGCCAACACACATAAAATGATTTTACCTAAAATACCATCTCTAGGAAAGCACATGGAAATTCACTGACTTTGTTTATTTTAACTTACTAAAGCATCCCTTTGTTACACTGGAAGACAATTAAGGATTACTCCCAGCAGAAAAAAGCAGATCCTCCCCTTTTCTCAACTTACCTTAACTTACTAAGTTGTGCCTTATGTATAGATGCAACGTTGAGACACCACGAACTATCAACTAGACACTTTCGTTTGTCAGGAAAAAATCATCCTAAATGTTCCACTTCTGACCATTTCATTTTACATGAGAAGAAACCATTTTCGTAAGGCTGCCTGTAATGGGTCTCTCAGAATCAGGTGGGAGAAGTTCCCCATCTGTATGTCCCAAGCACACTAGGGCAACAGTATCTGACCACTGCCCTTCTCCTGTGGTGGCTCCCCGGAGAAACACCTCTGGAACAGGACTCTGGAGCCCAGGGAGCTCCAGCAGCAGGGGAGGGCAGCTCCATGTTCACTGACACTCCTGGCACAGGGCACACAGAAGTGCTCCCTGACAGCAGCATGCGTGTGCACAGTTTGTGATGCTGGACAGCACTTAACACCAAAAGGATCTCAGCAGGGGATTCCAGATGCTGCTGAATATGGATAAAAATAATAATGATTTTTATCAAAGCAATGAGGCTTTCAGATGAAATGCACTACATCAATGCAATCTATTACAAGAATTTAGTCTTTTCTATGGGCAAACTTGCAAGCCACCACTGAAGAAATCTGACAAATGATGCAGCTCCTGCAAATGGAGTGCACCTTGGTTCACCATGAAAGCATCCTATTATTTTAAAAAATTATCAGCCATGTGATAATCAGACTCTAGCAACTATTCTTCATAACTAAGCTTCTTAATCCATTGGTATGTGAACGGAAAAAAAACTGCATGTGGAATATTTATGATAATGCTCAAACTGGGCGTAAACAGCACAGAAACTATTAACTTTTAGTAACACATCAAATCACGAGAAAGCAGCAGAATGCTTAGTAAAATACACAGTCAGATACTTAAAACTACATTACACAGCTGCACATGACATAACTTTAACACAGATCAATCACAGCAACGGAGGAGGTCATGTTGTGCGGGGTGTTTGGATTTTTGTAATGCAAAACGAAGGGCATTCCCCTGCTTTCTCACCAAAAATCCTGTTTGGGGCTGATGACATAACCAAGCCCAAGTAATGTTTCTCCAGTCCTTCCTGAACTTCAGCAAAAGCATCTCATGGAGGAATCTAAGCCACCTTCCCAGTCCAAAGCATTTCAAGGTCCATTTGCTGCACAGTGCTGCTACCCACCATTACCTGCCCTAATTGAGAATCATTGCAGGAGCTGAGGGAACAAAAGGTCCCCTGTGATCTCTAAAGCTCCTCTAACAGCTCCAGGAAGAGCAGCACCCACAGACACACTCTGCTGAAATGCAGCCCCAGGAGAGAGTCCAATGCTTTGTTTTGAAAGAGTGTGAATGGATATTTTATGATTCTGCTTTGAACATATTCAGGGACTACTGATACAAAAGTGGCTAAGACGTTTTTCCATGAGTATTTGTAATTGACATTTATACACTTTACCTTTTCTTCTATTTTAGAATGCTCTCTTGAATGTAATGCCCAAGAACAAGTTTACTTAGCTGAAACCTACAGAATGCATGAGGTAGAGCTTTGTTGATACAATTTTAGGTGATTAAATAAAACGTCTGCAGGAAAAATCCAAAATAATGATCTTTCATTTCAGTAAGAACTCCATTAATAAACGAATTTTTAAGAGGAATAAACAGTCATACAGTTCATTACAGTATTACTTAAAATATAAACTGACTTGAGAAAACTATGAGCAAAAAACAGCAAGTTTTTCTATCAATACTATCAGGTATTACAGTATGACACAAAACCTGAGTCTTGTTTTCAAAGAAAATAACAAAACTCCTCTAGAACAAATAGAAGGCATTTTAATAGCATTTAACAGACAAACTCCTCTGGTTTTGATAGACTTGACAGAATTTGGTATTTAAATTCAGATATAGTCAAGCAAGGTTGAAAACACTGGATTTAAGTAACAGACAATAGAATTAAGGCCCTTAAAAGACAAAGATATATATCAAAAAATCAGCTGTTTCACAGGCAGCCAGCAATAGGATTTAAGTTGTACATAATGTGCCCTTTTCAAAACCCACTAATATCAACTGAAAGATTCCCCCTGACAACAGAGGGCAAATCAGCCAGCAATCATGGTACTTCCCTCAGCATTAGCAGCAGAGTAGCCCAACTGAGATAAAGACATAATAACTAAAAACTCCATTTTCAAAAAAATCAAACATATTGAGGCACTGGAAGCAAAGATCTAGACAAAAAGCAGTGCTGATACTTAGAGTCTCATTCAACACAGCAAAACAAATCCCCTCCCTTTAGTCAGGGAACATAGAGAGGGCTTCCATCAGCCACCCAGACTTTCCATACTCAAGCTAAGGTTCCATTCAGGGCCAGTGAAAATCAACCTAACTTTTCATACTGTAAAAATAAAGTAGAACTAGCACAAGAACAGTGAACCACTAACAACAGAAACAAATATCTGTACTGGAGACAAAACTGGGAGTCTCTTGTCAAAGTGCAAAAGCACAGAACACCTGAAAAAAACATCACAAGTTTATCACTGCTGCCAGCAGTATAAGTCATTCAGCAAGAGACGACCTAGACTCTGTGACTGCTATAAAAACAGAAAAAAGTAAGTACTCACCTTTACCCTATTACTGAGAGACAAAGATGAGGGAGTAAATTCTGGACCATAGTGGAAGCTGAACTCATTACACCAGTAAATAACTACCCTCAAGCTCTGCCTCAGTGTTATGGGAGAGAGAAGCATTGTCACAGAGGACACAACCACGGAGAGAAGCTTTCTGGAACTCCACCTGGTCCCACTGGAAGAGCTGTACTGGAAGAAGTACAAAGGTATTAAAAAGCACTAAGTGGGAGGACAGAAGAAGTCATGATTAGCTGTCAGGCAGAAGAGATCAACTCTGTACTGGGTAAGACAGGAGGTCAATCCTACAAACAGGAAAGGAAGGCACAAGGTACATTTTGTTTAATGTCATATGGGAAAGAGCAGACTTGGAAACAATGAACTTAAAAAACTGCTTTGAATATACAAAAGTAGAGACAGCCTGTTTCACACAAGCGAAATACTGACTGTCCTGTTCCTGGCCACTGACAGAGCAAATGGCCATGATGGACACCAATCTGACACCAAAGCCTTTAGTCATCCCACACCTGCACTGAAAAACAAACCTCTCTAGGGGAGAGGTACTCACACTCTGGGCTTACTTGGGAAGAGTTAAGGCATGAGCCCATTTCCATTGGCCAGCACTGGGCCAGCTTGTCCTGCAGCCCCCAAGCTGCTCAGGCTCTCCATGGGCTGCAGAAGCAGAAAAACAATCACAGAAAGCAGAAACACAATGCCAGTCTGGTGCAGGTTCCTGCACATCTCCTGAGGGAGGCTGCAGTGCTGCAGTAAGCTGCGAGGTTGCTTTCTTCTCCCTAGCCACAAACAAGAGCTCAAGAGGAAATGGCCTCAGGTTGCACAAGGGGAGCTTGAGCTTAACATTAGAAAAAATAAATTCCTAGGTGGAAAGGATTGCCCAGGGAAGTGCTGCATCACCATTCCTGGAGGTCTTTGTAAGACCTAGGGATGTGGGTCAGTGGTGCACCCGGCAGTGTTAGATTTATGACTGCACTCTATCTAAAAGGTCTTCTCCAACCTAAATGAGTCTATGATACGAGTTTCTGTGAGTCTATGATTCTAGTTTTTCCTTTCTGATTTTTTCTTCCATTAAGCCTCAACATTAGAGTTGAAGTACAAAGAGCTTTGTGTAGCACTACAGAAATTATAACACACTTGCACCTGACCTTAGAGCACCTTCAGTGAGAAGAAAAGGCACAGGGGTTTTTCACAAGTGTTACACACCATGGATAAAACCTTTGCTAGGTGACAATGCTGGCAACTCCCATGAGCAGTTATTCGAATGCAGCAAGGCACAAGGTTAACTAAAGTATGCTTTTGCTTCTTACTTTTCCAAAAACTTTAAAACAAAGAAAAATGAACAAAACACCACCATATACCCAACTATAGAAATGGTACAGGGAAAAAGTTATTTACTTTTTTAAAGGGTTTTGACCCCCACAATTTTCCGTTTATGACCTGCTCTACCTCCATGAAAGCGAAGCCATGTGACTCAGACATTACACTCCTCTACAACCTCCAGTTCACCTAATCTACTAGGACACAATTTGCAGTTCCCTTAGATGAAAGTGCAGTTCAGAATAAAAAGGATGGAGTTGTTAGCAAAAACTGCTAAGCTAATTTTTGCCTGCAGCAACGTTCATAAATCTGCTGCAGGCAAAGTCTTAACTCTTTCACCTGCAAAACTAAGGCAAGAAAACTGTTTTCCTATTCCATTCAAAACAGATGAATCATGGTCACTTTCAAGTTTCTTAGAAGTGCAGTTCATGAGAAGTCTGAGACAGCAAATGAAATTTAGCAACTGCCCCACATAAATACACGTCTCTATACTTTTACCTAACATGACAATGCTTCTACAAAATAAAAGGAGCTTCTAAATTGTAAAGTGACTTCTAATCAAATGACTTGCTTCTCTATAGCAGTGAACATGCTATATTTAATAAAATGTAAAATGCTAGGTAAAAGACAACTCCCTAGAAGTCTTGGTCTTTACTGATAGGCAGAGCCTGTGGGTTGTTTGATCCAGTTCTTTTCATCCCACAGAGAATCATACCAAGGCACAGCCTTTTTTCCAAAGCTCATTCATCCCTAAAATCTGTTGCTTTGTTTCACTGCTCTTTTGGCTACAAGGAATTGGCAAGAACCACCTTAACCACACATTCAGTCCCACTTTTTGAGAAATGCTCTGTTTTGATTCTTAGCTCAAGCAATTCAGTGGTGATTACACACCAGTACCTGCTCAGATAAGAAAATGCTGCTCTCAGAGAAGAGTGATAATGTACAGGTTTGATGGTGTACACATGCTGTACAAAGGATCCTATGGCTTTGATAAGCAGTTGATATTCTGGGGATGTTGCAGTTTAAAGATACTATCTTTGTAATCCCTATCCTCAGGAAAATCTGGAATCTTGAGAAGGCAACCAGGCTCTGTGAAGATGATGAAGATTTTGTTAGAGAGGCACACTGAAAGGAAAGCACTGCATCCCAGTTGTGTCTGTGTCACAGGCAGTTACTCCTCACTCTTGGAAGAGTAAAGGCCAAGGAGTAAACTAGAACAGGAATTTCACTACAGATTTTCACACTTGGATCCATTTCTAGTCCACTTCATTATCTGAAGGAAAATAAGAGATACAACAACTTTATCAGAACAGCAACTGCACAGGTACTTCTACTGGCATGGAGGGAAAAGCCCAGCTCCTCGTCCTGCCTGGGCTCCTCCTGTTAAACAGCAGAGCAAACTACCAGAGGTGCTTGTGTTCTCACAGCCAACACGGACCCAACAAGCTACCAGGAAACAGCACAGTCTGCTCAGCTTTCTGTGACAAGCTTTAGGCACGTCCCCCTGTGCTTCTTGGAATCCTTCATTTCCAAAATAAGACTGTCAAAGCCCAGCAAGAACAGACAAGCATTTCCTTCCTGGCAAGAGCAGCAGAGCTCAAACAGGAGGCACTGGAAGTCAGCACACCCTACTGAGCTGCAGATAAATTTGATGTTTCTGTTCCCTACTTACACCACCAAATGAATGAATCTTGTTGCTGCTTACTGCTAAGACTAAGCCCTTGGCTGACTCAGTGCCTGTAGAGCAGCTCTGGGGATTGATGCAGAAAACTAGTCAGGAGAAAACAATGGCAGAAGCAGCACTGATCTGTACATCTCTTTTGCTGGTTTTTACCATCCTAAGCTGCAGCTGCCTCTGCAGAAACAGCATGGATCACCCAGCTGTTGCCACCTTAGCATCAAGGTTGTCACTTCTTTTCTCCCAAGCTTTAAACACATCTTCCTAGAAACACCACCATCTTTGTGCATGGCCCCTTCAGATTCTGGCAGCAACAACCCAAATGGAAGCAACAGCAAATCTCCTTTGATGTAAACACAAAACTGAAAAGGTTGGAGAAAGAAAAACCAGAACACTGAGACAGAAACCACACAAGCAGCTTTGCTTGTACTCTTTTGCTCTTTGTTAATACATGAGATTATTCAAGTTAGAGAAAACTCAACTTGCAAGTCTTTCTCACTAACCTCTCTACCATCTGTTTCTTGGTTCTTCCTGTGTTTTACAGGTCACAAGTGTATTGGTTACTGTCATCCATGGCAGTCTGACTGCTCTAAGCTGTCTGACTGTCAAAATCACAAGGGATCCAAAACCAGACCTCCCTCAAGGTACCAGTATATTTTCCTCTAGTTCTCCCCCTCACCAGTATTCTTTCTGTAGTCACTGTGCCGCCCCAGCTGCTAACACGTGAGTATTTCAAACAGGCTACAGAGTCCTCAAACTTACCCTCTTACAAATGCAGGAGAAAGACTGTCATCTTCACAACACTAAGGGATTTAGTTTGTACCTTGACAATATACAATCCGAACGGAGACTGACATTTTGAAGTTGACTTCATAAATTCCTCCTCAGTACACCCTGTACTTCTGTGCCAACCTTTCTTTCCATGCCCTCCTCCTTGCCAAAAGGCTCTTTGGTCAGACTTGCCTCTAATCACCCAATTGACTGTCCTTCACTATCATCTGCTCAGGAACTGTCTCAATAGTTACAAATGGCCTCACACTGCTAAGACGTAGCTTGGAGTTGGAGTCCTGAATTTTCTTTTGTTTTCAGTTTAAAGCAGAAAGACAAACTCGCTTTCTGTGACCTGCCAAGACAGCCTGGGACACGAGAACTGACCTTGCTTCCCCTCCTGTGTTATTTCCTTCCAAGTCAGCAGCACTTGTGAAACTCTGCTCGTGTGGGCAGTGTGAAGAACAGGAGCAGGCTGTGTCCCAGCAGTGGTGGGGAGGGAGCTGACACTCAGCAGGGCTGAGGCAGCAGGGCCAGCAGCCCCCAGCTGGCAGGAGCACGATGGAGCTGTGCTGCCTCTGCACGCTGTGCTCGGGCACACACAGCCACCACACAAACCCATTCTGAATCACCTGCCACCCTCACTCAGCCCTGAGCCCCATGTCCCTGCCCTGCCTCGGCCATGCCCTCCAAGGGAAGGAACTCAGCTGCATGCCTGTCCTGGCATTCAGCTGTTTTGCTAGGGAACAAAGTATTTACTGCTTGTTCTGGTGGCAAACATAAAATTCCTGAAAGAATTACACCCATTGTTTGAAGAGCAGGAACAAAATTGATCTTATCGGTCTTTGAAGATTGAGTGGTTTGTAAGATTTTGATCTGTAGCTTAGTTTTAATTAGTTTCTTTATCTACCTCAAAGCTACCCAGGTAGTACAACTTCCAGGTTGGCTGGATAGAAGGAACTGTAATTACTGAATATATAAAGATTTTTGATCCATTCTATTTCCAATTGTATTTTTATCTTCTAACTATAAATGAGGAGCTGTTTTGAGTCTACAGCTGGTATTGATGCCTGCAGGCCGATACACTACAATAGGACACTGACTTAATTCCACTCCTCTCAAAGGAAAGGCCCTTATTAACCTTCACAGGCTTCCATCAGCACATGAAACACTTGTGTTTAGGCTGGGCAATGTTTTCTTTTTCATTCCAGTCTAAATCACGCTTTTCATAAACTATAGATATATTGTTGTGTTCAAAATAAGGCTGAAGGACAGGACATTTTTACTGGAAAATCTAAACAAGGCTTACCCAGCTGTACCTTTGAAACCACTCTGCTGTGTGACTGCAGGTAACCATTACTCAGTGAAAAAATACCATTCAACTCAATTTCTATCTAGGTACTAAGTTCAGCACTCTGCACAAATACCTTGTAGGCATTTCTTCTCTTTCACTGAAATAAATTTGTACTGACACCTAAAAAAGCCTACATCTGCTGGGAGCGGGAGGATCCTTAATTATTATTCCTTACCTGAGATGAGCAGGTTTAAAAAGTTCATTTTTCCCTGAATATTCTTCACGTTCCTTTGGTTAGTGAGCAAAGCGAAGCCCATGCCACTGAGGTGGTCAAGAGTTGTCTGGTGAATACTCTTAATATCAGCAGAATAACTGGGCCTAGAATATTATAAAAAGTCTGGCACAGGCCAAGAGAACAACAAGAACAACAAAATTTCACTCTAGTTTTCCTTACCACCTGTGGAAGTATGTCTCAAAGGTGTCAGAAATGACATAATCGAATAGACCAAAAAGTCAGATTTTCAGCTTTCAATTCAGAGCTACCACCTGAGGGCAAACAAACAGTTTGGCTTGGGCCTTGATCTTCTAATGAGCCCAAACCTCCCAAAGAGATTTTTATCTGCACAAAGTGTGTGCAGCTCCTGCCTTAGCAATGACTGATCAGATGCGGTCTCCATCAGCCTCCACTTATTCTGAACATCCTCAGATCCCATCCATAAAGCAGCTCCATCTGCTTTTGGCTGGGAGAGTGACATTGCCACTGTCTTACACGAGCTGCGCCCTGAGGAAATGCACTTTGTCGTTAAGGGAAAAAATGCAGTTCCAAGCCAATCGAGTGTGAAAGCATCTCCCAAAAGCCACTGAGCTGTGCTGCCTGTGCAGAAGTGACCCGGAGCAGAGCTATGAAAGCTTTATTCCTTGCCACATCACACACCCCACAAGGCAGCACATGCCTGATGCTCAAGCAGGAACCTGAAGGGGAAGCACTGCCAAAGGCATACAGGAGGGCTACAGAAACTTCTTCTCAATTATGTTTAGGAAACACCAAAACATGGAACCTTTCTTAGGGGCTGCATGAAGGAACCATATCAGATATTATTGTGAAGGGCTTGCAATCATTGTTGAAAGAGGAAACCAGAGTGTTCTTTAAGATATTTAGCACCATTTTGAGTTGCTGAGTTCCCTTAAAAATAAGGGACCAATCTGAAAATGCATGAGGAGGTCTTCCCATTTAGACAACCTGAATCAATCTTGCTCAAGGTAAGATCTTTCCCACATTCTATTAAGGCAGGTAATATTTCCTAATTACTCTTGCTGATCTGAACAATTAGGACTTCATTCTTTTCATGAAAAGTTCCCTAACACGTGTGAGCAAAGGGAAGTAATGTCAATTAACCTGCTCTTGAAGGGCTCTACCATCAAAGCACATGCTTCCTACACATGTTGAGGTGCAGTCCCTGCCTTGGTACAGTTACTGATTTCAGTGCCATGGAAAGGTTTCACTCCACAACACAGCACCAGCTGGCAGAACCACTGAGTGCTGTTCTGAGCTGTATTTGTGTTTCTTACTGGTTACACAGTCTCACTGCTTTGTAATGCTCTCTGGGACTCTGCTGAAGCTGCAGGTGGAAAGAGTGTATCTTCTCGTGAATGTAAATGGCTTCCAGTGGCACAGGTCCCCCCACGTTCCAGCCATGTGCATTGGATATTGCTTTCTATGGCAGCACAGGGGGCAAATGCAGCCTTTATCAGCAGGTGGCAGCTCACCAGACAGCACTTCTGTGCCTGACTGCCAAATGAGAGTTTGTGCCAGGTCACCATCGCACACTCAGCAGTTCTGGGACGAGATACTATACAAGGCCTGACCATTCACTTCTCAAGAAAATACTTTCTCATTTTCATTTTTTGATATATCTCTACCTAGAGTGAGAACACATGTGACTCTCACAGCCCATCCTGAACCCCCCACAGCTAGAGGAGCCTGTGACAGAGGCTCTCTCTCTTCTTTGCTGAAGAGAACACGTCACTATTCCTAGCACTGAAGCACCAGAAAGGAGGAGCACATGAAAGGAGATATGAAAGGCTATAATAAAGCCTCTATGGATTTCCCGAAGTTTTCTTTTCCTGTAGTGCTGATGATACTATGCAAGGAGTCCCATTTTTGTCACTACATTCCAACTTTACCTCCCTCAGGCTACACTAACACCAGAAATCCTCAGGAGCACTGCAACTTGAGGCCAAAGACCCTCAAGCTCACACTGACAGAAAATGCCCCACATACATTTACCAGGCTCTGCCCTGCACCCTGCCCAGGAACTACCTGAGCAACAGCCCCCAGAGCCAAATGGGTCCTTATAGCTTTTTCTCTTTAAAAAAATTACTTCTGATGAAACTGGAGCTCTCAAAATATTTCAGCAGACACAAGATAAATGCTGATGCCATTCTGAAGTCCCCAGTGCAGGATGCTGGCTGCAGACAACACTACCAGGTACTAAAAATGCTCTGCCAGTTTCTCCAGTTGTTTCTAGACCTGCTCTGGATCATGTGCCATGTGCTGCCTTACACTGAATCTCAATTTTGACTTCCTGCCTAATAGCCCAATTCAGCATTCATTTGCCAGCAGAGTCTGCCCTTTGCCAGGCTACCATGTGTTCTTCCATCATTCTGCTTCACTGGTAGAATTGGTTGAACAAACAACAATCCATAATTCATTCACGTTTCCACATTTAAAATGTCCACTTTGGTCCAGAGAAATATGTAAAGATCCAATAATACTAATTTTTGGTATTTATTTGTATTTGATTAAATACTCTCAAATATTTTCTCCTGTGCACTTCTTTCAGAAGGTGCTTAATTACTCTTCTCTAACGATCTCCAGTGTTTCTATCCAAATATGCAACAATGAGCATTAGAAGCTGAGTCTAAGCTGCTGTGGCCATGAAATGTCCATGATTTCAAGTTGAAATGCACACTTTTATTGAGAAAAATGCTTGGTTCATCAAGTTCAAGCCCTTGTTCCTGAAATGATATAACCTGCAAACAGCACCAAGTAAATACAAGGAGCTCCCATGTGCAGAGTGAGCAGCTCAAGAAGGAGTCTCAGGGAAAGTTCTTTCCCTGAGGCTGAACCATGATGCCACAGACAGAAGCAATCTACAACTGAGATCACACAGCTACCCTTCTGCCCTGAATTCCAGAGCCCTTCCCAATGAAAATCTGGGAGTGTGCAGATAGGGAACACCATGCCACAAGAGCCTACACACCTAGGCTGGCTGAGTCACCACGACTCCAGAGAGCCATGCTCAGTGTCCCTCCTGGTTAGGTCTCAGTGAGCCTGTAAATAATGTGTTCCATAGTTTTATTCATCATGTCAGCCTTGAACCAAGCCTCTTCAATCCATCTTTCTTGGGTTGCCTAACTTTGGAGAAACTGCTTTGAATAAAAGTGTATTTGACCATTTGCTACTGGTAATCAGGCAGAAAGTGTGAGAGAGAAGGCACGTGCAAACTGATAAATCTCAATTAACCTTGAGAATAATCTCTCTCAACAAGTTTGGATCTATTCAACCCTTTTCTTTGCATAATGAAATGAATATGAACTTTCTCCTACATAGTTTGAAGACAAAAAGAATTCTTACCTTGTCAGTCATTTATCCAGCGTCACTACGAACACCTTAATGCATAAAATGCTATTTATTTTACTGAAAGAACTAAGTATAATAACCATAAAACATTAATTTAGTGTCTCGATGTCAGAAAACCCAGTTCATTCACTTTACCGCAGTTTGCTCCATCTTCCTGACTCCGCAGTGCCGAGGGAACTGCCTGAGATCATTGCAATCCAGTCTGCATTGTCTTTGAGAAAGATGATGTTCACTGGGTGAGGACTGCAAAAGATAAACATCACTTCTTTTTTCCAGGGCAAGAAGCAAGAGCCAGGAGCTCCAGTGACCTGCCTCACCTCACTCACAGGGAAGTTCAGCAGCAAATGATCCTGAAAATATTTCCAAACACAAAGGACAAGAAGGTGATCAGCAGCAGTTAGCACGGGTTTACAGAGGGGGAATTACACTGGAACAGTGTGATGGCCTTCTGTGACAAGCAGGGTGGCTACTGGAGCCAGCAGGGGTTGTGAGACATGGGCAAGCCTTGCAGCACAGTGCTCTGACATCCACATGGACAAAGGGAGCAGCTCCAGAGGGGTGAGCAGGGAATGTGCTGCACTGGCTCAAGTGCCAGGCTCAAAGGGCTGTCAGCAGTGGCACAGGTGCAGCAGGACACTAGACACCAGCAGAGTAACCCAGAGTACAGACACCACTGCAGCAGGACACCAGACACCAGCTGAGTAACCCAGAGTGCAGGCACCAATGCAGCAGGACACCAGACACCAGTGGAGTACCCTGACGTAGAGGCACCAATGCAGCGGATGATGGCACAGCTCCAGTGCAGGGGATGGCACAGCACCTCTGTGAGCCTGCACAGGAGGAACAGCCCATGGCCAGATGGCCTTGAGGGGATGCACAAATAGACCCAGGGGTACATGCTGAAGTTCCACCACATTTCCTGTTCCTGCGGAGGAATAAACCCAAGCCAGCACAGGCCAGGGGTCTCAGGGACTGGAAAGCAGCTGTGCCGAAACACGGGCACAGCAGAGAGAGTCCATGGAAGTGCCACAATCAGTACTAAGAATCTGGCACACTGATCGTATCAGAAGAGGCAAAGAGAACTGGCATTGTTCAGTCCTGAGGACAGAAAGCTTCAGAGGGACCTTACCAACACATGAGGAGGGAGAAAGAAGTTGGATACAGATTCTTCTCAGAAACTAGGACAAGAGGCAATTTCCGTTTAGATTTTCATTTAAAACTTACAAAAAGCTCTTCTATTGCAAGGGTGGTGGAACACTGGAACAGAGTGCCCAGAGATGGCTGTGGAGGCCTATCCTTAGAGATAATCAGAACCTAAGTGCCCTTCTTGAGCAGAGTGGTGGGACATAAATGTCCAGGTCTCTTCTGGTCCCCATGACTCTAGGAAAAACGAGGCAATGGACAGCACATTCAGCTTTGTCCAAAGAGTGGCTGGTAAAGGAAACAGACCTGAACACAGCAACAGCAAAGTGATACACCAAATAAGATTTGCTCTGGCTGACACATCAAGCCTGGCACAGCTGCACTGCAGCCTCACAGCAGAAGCTCCAGCCAAACCTCTCTCTCCTGGCTGCTGTGTCAAAAGCAGAGAAGTCTGCAGCTAACTGAAAAGGTATCAGTGAACTGAAGCTCTTCTCTTCCAAATACAGAAGGTTGTTGTACAAAGAGGTCCTAAGTGAGTATTTTATCTTTATCAAAAGTCTCTATTAGCTTTCAGTGAAATGTCCGAATGAACAAGAAGTATCAAAATAATTACTCTCGGGGCATCCTAAATCACAAAAAAAGCAGCTTCTGGCACGAAATCTTCAGTGTACCTTCACAGTCAATTCCCCAGCATTCAAAATCTGATACCCCACATAAACTTTAGTGCTATCCAGCACTGGTTGTTCAATTGTTCCTTAACCCTTTGCACACAGATGTCCACTGTGTAAACAAAAAAAAAAAAAACAACACAGCTGCCCCTCCACACAGGGCTGCTGAAGGAGACTGATCTTTTTCCAAAGCTGTACCAAGAGCAGACTCTGCAGCCTAGGACACAGGTTCCAGACAGGGAACAGTTCAGAGCAAGATTTTAGAACTTCTTTTCAAATACTAAAACTGCCTTAAATCGAAGGCCTAATTACAGGATATGACATCAAATATTCAAATGACTCTGCACTCTTACTCAAAGAGAATTAGAAAATTTGAAAAACATTTTGTCATTTTAGTCTGAATTTGAAGAGGTTGGGATTTTTTTCTCTCTTACAGATCAGCTAAAACACTGCCAGCAAGCCCAGGAAAGAACAAGGTAAGGCGCAAATAAACTGAAGAAACACTTGAAATATGTCTGAAGAATTTCTTTCCCCCTTATTATTTCAAGTACGGTAGCAACTTACTCTGTTGTTTGTTGTTTTTGGTTTTTTTTCAGTTCACTGCTTTTAATTGATTTAATCCATGTCTTCATGTGATACTGAAATCATTAAATCTCTAGATTTAGATCTCCACATTTTGCTTAAAGAGGTATGAAGCAGTAGGTTGCTGCAATTACAGTGAATTTTCCAACCTAGAACAAGGAAATTTGTGAATCTACCTGGTGACAAGTGACAGGGTTAGAATGACAAAGCAGCTACTTTTCACAAGAATTCATACATATGCAGCATGCCATTGTATGACTATTCTGATAGATTTTTCTATATTTGGGATCTGGGACCATCCCTCAAGGAGATTTGTGCACCTAAATCTTATCAGACAGAATTCCACATCCCTCTTCTTTCCCACAAAAGTAAGTTTGGGTGAAGTGGCAATCTTTAATGAAACAGCCATCTTCCCAGAAGTCATCACAGGAGTCAGTTGAATTTACAGCTGGCCCTGACTTAATCCTGCCATTGTTAGCATGTCATTAAAACAGGAGCCAGTCTCCATCTGGAGAGGAAAGCAAATGACAAGTGACTACACTGTGACAGCAGGCAGTGCCTCGGGATGAAGGCCAGCATGTCTCTGGAGACAGGCAGTGGGTAACACCTGTGTGCTGAGTGCGAGGGAGAAGCCAGGCCCAGGCTGGCAGGGGAGCAGCACTGCACACCCCAAGGTGTGCCTCAGCTCCAGAGGTGCTCTCAGCTCTGTTTCACGTGCTGCTCTCTGCCCTGCACACTGCACTCCTGACCCCTCAGAGGGCAGAGGTGCTGCTTGCTCACAGCTCCAAAAGCCAGAGAAGAAGGTGACCTAGTCCTGGGGCAGGCATAGCTCTGCACAAATGCCTCGTACAACACGAAACCAAGCCAAACTACACCTAACAAATCCAGCTGGTGTCCAACTAATATGGAAACATATTAAACAAAGGGAGTTTGGTTCTTTCTGTTTCCACCTCCTGGAGCGCACTAACGACACTGCCTAGCTCTGGTAGAGTGTTTAATTGTGACACTTGTGGGAGCAGGCAGCAATGCGTGCACAAGGGAGTTAAATCCTTGCCCTGTCCCACAAGCAGAGAGCAGTGTCACGGCTGCTCAGCAGTCACCAGCACACACCCCCAACAGGCAGTGACTCCTCAGCTACAGCAGAGGATGTGCACAGTGCACACAAGCTGCTGAGTGCCCACAAGGACAGCACAGGAGCGCACAGACACCTCTGTGCCATCCCAGCTGAACCCTGCTTCTCGGCAGTGCAGCCTGCAAACACTGACAGCACTTCCCAAGAGCGAGATCTGCGCTGCTCACAGTGTCACTCCTGAACACTGAGGGTGTCACAAGCCCTCTGCACACACGATGCAGTACTGTGCTACAGCTGCGACAGTGCTCACTGGAAAATCAAACCATACACACACTTACCCTACTGTGCTCTGTGGCTTTGTCCTTGGTGCTCTGCCCAGCCCCTGCCCTTGCTCTCTCTGACCCTACCACACTGTCAATAACAGCAGTGAATGTTTTACACTGGCTCCATCCATCCCACTCCAGCTGAGCTTCAGCACCTCCCAGGAGAGCAGCGCTCTTATTCTAAGGCTTGTTGTCTTCCTTCAGAGGTAACTGTGATTTTAGAGCAGGAAAGCTCCCCAAAAGACTA
Source organism: Sialia sialis (assembly GCA_009812075.1). Classification (NCBI taxonomy): domain Eukaryota; kingdom Metazoa; phylum Chordata; class Aves; order Passeriformes; family Turdidae; genus Sialia; species Sialia sialis. Next base: position 26,100,946 of record VRYO01001366.1, read on the forward strand.
CACTTTGGACTGGCACTAAAAAGTGTAAACAGACATATTGCAGAGGCTATTTATTTGGTAATAAATATTAGAAGTATTAAAAAAATACAAAACTCTCAAAAAGATCAGATTTTGACAGTTATTTAACCTAAAAAATGTTTGTGTAGAGAAGACTCACACTGCCTGCCCATGAAGCATAAATTACTCCTTTTTTGCATATCTTGACAAAAGTGGAATATGAAGATCATTATTTACATTAGAAGGCATGATGCCTTATGCTTCATTGAATCTGAAGACTGAATTTCCCACTTGAATGATCTCTAGTAAAAAAAATCACTATAAAACTTTCCAGTAGATTAAAAATGCTAAAGAACTCTGTTAATTTTCCATTATTCAAGAAAAATATTCTGGGTTCAAACCAGAACTTGCAAAAGCACATCCTGACACAAGAAAGGGTGAGGAGAAGTAATGTAGGCCTGCAGAATTCAAACACAGCATCACTAGACTCACTTTGCTCCTTTTAACAAAGGTGACAAGGATGTAGAAGTTTCAGAAATTCCCCAGCCAAAAACAGGTGCCTTGAAAACCACAGGCGATCAATCCTGCAACTTCTGTGAGCTGCTGAAGATACAAGCCAGGTCCAACTCCTACTCACTGTCATGCTTCTACAAAGCCATGAAAAAAGAATTCAGGTCTACACATCAACAAACAACACAAAAAAATTCATCTCAAGTTCAATGGAGGGCTTCCAACATTACCTTAAGCCAAAAAGTCACCACCCCATAGTGTCACCCCAGCAGCCACAAGTCTCCTGTATTTGACAGGGTCCATTAAACACAAGGAACTCATCTACAGAATACTGACCTTACATTAAGCAAGCAAACCAAAAGACAACAAATATTTTAAATTTAAATACACTTGAGCCAGGAAACACAGATTTGAAATACAGATATGATAAGCACTGGTAATATTCTAAAAACATACCTTTTTATTATTTGGAGATTCCCATACACACTCATCCTTATTCTCCTGGATTAATGGTTTAACAGAGGTTATCTCCTCAAGTAGCTGAGGTGTACAAACAAACAGCTGCCAGCCCCACCAGCTGCATATGGAGAAGACAAAGGGCTCAGACACTGAGCACCAAGGACTTCAGCCAAGCCCTTGCCTTGCTGCAGACAAGCCCAGCTTTAGCCAGAGCACAGGGCTGCTCAGGCCCTGAGCCTCAGCCTCGTGCTGATCCCATCCCCAGAGAGCCTAGGAAACAACCAGGCATCCCAAGTGTTCCCATTCCATCATTCTGTGTGGTTTCCAGGGCCCTAGCACGGCTTTATTCCAAAACTCCAGCTAGAAGCACACAGGCAGCAGCACAGTAAAGGCAGCAAGAGCCTGACTGGCTGCAGACCCCTTTCCAGGGTAGAACAGTTTCTTGAAAAGACACTGCTGCGTGCTCATGAACTCCCCTTCTTGAGCCCATTTCCCTGCCCCCGAAAGTCATATTAAAACAAAAGAACATTTTACTGGGGGTTTTATGGTCTGTCTTCTCATTACCATCCAATTTATTACATTTTCTACAGTACCTTTTATTGTCACTGTGAGAAGGCAACCCAGCTCACATTACTGGGCATTTTGTAGTTCTTTGCTGGGAAAACACAAGGTTTCAGACAAAACTACTGTACCTAATTAAGCAGAAACTTGGTATTTTGGGTGAGGCCCTTTTATCATAATAACATATACAGACCGGAACACGATTTTATAATCTTTAAAAATCTGTCTTAGTTGATGCAGTTGTGTATCATTACTGTTCACAACCTAATGAAAAATCACTAAGTCCCTAATTACAGGTTTCTATGAATTACCCTATTTAGATGATATATTGAGACTTATGTTTAAAGCCATTTCTAAGTTCCTACTATTTTTAAACATTGGCCTAGAAGTTTCAATAATAAGCGGAAAAATTGGTATAAACAAGCCAGAGAAAATATACAGCAGAACAAATATCAACCAGAATTCTAGAGTATTTTGAAACTAACAAGAATTGAAAACACACTATATCCAGAAATGGGTTTTTTATGCTTTGGTTTCTTTTAGATTGTTTTCTATATTGTCAATTTTTTTTAAAGTATTCTCTTAAAAATGAAACCAGGTCAAAAATAACACTTGTATTTAGCAGCTTCACTTTCTAGAAGAGCTACAAAAGTTAATGACTGAAGTTCATTATTAATCGAATGCTAAGGTGTCACCCTTTTATTCAAATATTCCACAGTCCTGTGAAATTCCACAGCCAACTACAGCTGTGACAGTGTGGCACCCCTTTCTTCTGCAGCCCAAATCCATCAAAGACGTGTCCCTCCCTAGTTCAAGGCTGGCAGCAGGGCCAGAACTTTTGAAAGCAGCACTCCAGCTGGATTCTTACTTCCTTTACTTGGCTCTCAATTCCCCCAGGCTTCACAATCCTCTCCCTGATAACCCATGTGGGCAATTAGAACAATCTTAATTCAATGTAGATAAAACACTTCCTGCCCTAGCAGTCACTCAAGCACAAATGTTTAATGTACTTTGGATATATGGAGAGCAATTCCAGTTCAATACTATAATCTCTGCAAAGAATCTCCAGCACTAAGTACCTCAGGATTCAAAAAGGGCCTGGCCAGACTGGCTGACCTTCAGCCACCTCAATTAACTGTAAAAGCAAAGGAGCTGTAGTTCAGTACTCAGGGAATATACTGCAAGAAACCTGAGACAAAGAGCTGTTTCAGGAAATCTCAAAGAACTGAAAAGGCCAAGTTCAGTTTTAGACAAGTCAAAAGCCAACAGTGAGCAATCTGATGTTTCCAAGTAAGTTGTTTTGGATGCTGTCTGTAGCACCCATTCATTTTTATGTTAAGACCAAACTAATCAGCACACAAAGAACTCTGGTACAGTATTGTATTAGTCAGCCTTATTGTAAATGCAAATGCTTGCCACAAATCCTGACACCTGCAGCAGTGCAACCATGATCTGGGAGAGTTCCTGCATCCCCTGCAGCAGGCTGGCAGTCACTGAGGTAATGCACCTACGTTTGCCAGGTAATTGGCATCAGAGAGTCTGGAATCCCTTGGAACACGTGTGACATCTGGAACATCTCTGCTCATGAATGGAATGCGATTTAGGATTCCACACCCCTGAAAGGTTTCAAGAGAAAATGTAAACAGGGAGGACGTTAGAGATATGCCAAGCTAGGCAGGCAACATGAAGACTGCAAGAGTCACAGTAAGTCACAGAATCTCTTTCCAAGAACTAAGTGCTGAGAGATTCTCATAGCATGGCCCTGCTCCTGTGATACTCCTGATACAAGCCACGTCCGTGATACATTATCGACAGCACTCCCAAAGCCCGCCCATGAGCAAGCTTTCAAACACAGAACACCTAAAATGCCTAAGGAGGCAAGTTGGACGATTCTTAAACCACAGAGTAACCTCGAGTTTTCTCCAAAGAAGCCATGAGAAGACCAGGAGACAGCAGATAAACTTCATGGGCAGTGAAGGCTTTGCAAAGCTAAGTCTGTGGCATCATAAAGAGGTCCACACCCTCAGTCAGATCATGGACATCAGCATGGGGGTAACAAATGTCAGCAGCTATTTTTTTCTGGTTTTTAAGGATACTTGAAAGAAATAATGCCTTGATCCTCCCCTAAGCACAGTGCATGCCCATGGCCAGAAAGGTACCACAGTACAAGACTCCCTGCCCTTCTGAACTCAAGTCCTCATGCTCTGAATCACTGCAGTTGGTACTGAAGGGCTCTACTCAATCAAGGGTACAGGAACTCTCATCTACTAATTTCTGAGTAAATCTCTCAGACCTCCCTTGGGCTGAGTCTGCATGAGGCACTGCAGGAGCCTCACAAGCTCAGCAGTTCCAGCACTCCAGCAGTCCTGTTCTGCAGAATAACCCAACACTTCTGGTGTCAGAGTTTCTAATTAAAGTAAATGACGAGGCTGCCCAGCTCCAGCAGTCTGCCTTCTCTTCAGAACTGACCTGAGTAACAACATTCTGAGACACAAAAATGGCACAGCTGCTGTCCCAGGGAAAGCACAAAGCACCTCTGTGGTGCTCAGTGCACGAGCAGGGCTGGCAGGTGCTGTGTGCTCTGTCTCCATCCTGGCCTGCAGCCTGTGGCACTGCGGAATCATGTAACACTTCATATATGAACTGCACCAGCTATTAAACAGATACACATAGAAAACCACATCAAATAGCAAAGTATCCTTGTGCTTTTATCAATTTGAAATTTCACACGTGCTTCTTCTCAAGAAATGTACAGAAGTTAAGATGCTACCCAATGTGGAGAACAGTTCAAGTACAGCAGTACTTATTGATGTGTCTACTTCAAAAAACAACAAAACAGATGCTTAATTTCTTACCTCTAGCCTCAATGTAAATACATAACACAACACACAACTTGGAATTTATTTTCAAAATCTATTTGGAGATACAAAAATAACCCACCTGTTGATGACACAGATCCAATCCATCTCATCATATAATCCATTCAGCATGGTGAACCAGTTCTGTACCAGAAAAGCTCTCACGTTTTGATTTGTTAACAAATAAGGATTTTCACAATCAGATTGCTCTTAATCAACAAAGAAGTAACTACTTGAATGATTAATCTACTAATTGCTCAGCTATTCAATAGAAAGGGAAGTAATTACTAAAATAGTTCAACCATCACCAAAGGAATGATGGACGCATATGCAGAGAGTGGAAATACAAAACGTAATTTGTAAAACGATATGCTTAATTAAAGAATGAACAGTTAAGATGTGTTTCCAATTCCATGCTATTTAGTTCCATCTAGAAAGGCTACTCTCAAAAATGCAACACTTACTCCATCAAAAAAGGAAAATCCAATACGCACAATTTAGCAGTGGGAACTGATATGTATTCCCACTGCAGCAATAAATACCAGCAACTAGAAACCAAAATGAATTTTTATGATGGAAATTTAGACAGATAAAGCACACTACTGAGGCCCTCTGCAGATCAGCCTGTAACAGTCAATCTAGAAAGATACACATGGCCAAAGAAAAAAGTATTACCAAGGTTAAAAAGAAGCAAACAAACAAACCCCCACACAAATAAAAGAAACCCTGGGTGTGATTAATTCAATTTCTTTGCTCTTGATGATACAAGAGTGCCTAAAAGAATGAAGAACAGAATTCACAATCACGGTCCACAGGGAACTGCTGTTAATGACTGACTTGCAGTAGTTTAAGGACTGGTTTTGTTTGGAGTTTTTTTGTCAGGTTTTTAAATCATTACTTCCCCAGCATTGAAAGTATGGATTTTGGGTGAAGTAGACAAATTTCAAGACAATATATCAAGTATGAAAAGAATGTGCACCGTTTGTCTCTATGTTTGTTTTCTGATTGTTTTTATACCATATTGCATAAAGGACTTATTGTATGAAGCCTTAGCACCCCAGTCCAAAACATACACACACACATATATATATATCGTATTTTCACAACTATAGGGTGCACTGAAAATCCTAAAATGTGATCAAAAACCGGAAGCGCGCCTTATAATCCGGTGCACCTTATATATGAACCGTGAGAACTGAAGGGATCTCAAAACAATTTCTGTTTCACATTGCACAGCAACAAACATGAAGCTCGCAGTGGAATGACTGTGAGCAGGCACGCACACGTCCCTCGGGTCCGTCCCTCCCCATTTTATGGTAAAAGTTGTGGAAGTTGTGCGCAGATCAAAAAAAAGTGCGCTTTATAATCCGGTGTGCCTTATGGTCACGAAAATATGGTGTATATAACATTGTCTCTGTTTGTTTTCTGGTTTTATATACCACACTCCATAAAGGCAGTAGGGTATGAAGCCTTAGCAGTCCAGCCCAGCCCAGCTGCTGCACAGCTGTGTTATCTCTGGGGCCAGCACACTGCAGTGCCGGGTAGGAACCTAGAAGTCTCTGTGGAGCTGGTGGCCTTCTCTCCACTGACTACCACATCCTCAGGCTCCTCTACAATAATTTAATATTATTAAAATGGGGAATCTTTCCATTTTACATCTTATTTAAGGCTCCTTTTTTGTCACTACATGCTAGGTTCCAGTTTGAGTGCAGAGACTTCTTAAAACAATTTTTTACTCTTTTTTTTCTAGGACTTCTACATACACCTTAGGAAAAAGGAAAAGATGAGTAGCTTTACCCAAGGACCCCCTCATTTAGTTCAGCACAATGTTTCCATTACAAAAAAATCTTCCAGGAAAGAAGAGAAAGATTATTTGGAGAGCTGCCCTGGGACAATGATTTTTAAAGAGTTTCCTTTTCCTCCTCAAGACTTTTCACCCTCTCCTAACAAGTTAGGTCAGAGTGGAGTCCTCAGCAGAACACTTGTACAGCCCCGCACTGTCAGGCCTTGCATGGTTTGCTCTGGAGCTGCCAGCTTTTCAAGGAGCAACCTGGCCATCTAGGGAAAGATCTCCTCCAAACTCAGAGGCTGATTGATTTCCTCCTCTGGATGTCCTCAGGGGCATCAGCAGAGAGCACTCACAAGGCATTAGTGTCTGAAGAAAGCACACTGACCAAAGCCTGAGTTCTACTGTGCCATCAGCTGCAGATATTTGTCCCCTCCTCACATTTTCCTGAAAAAACAAGAAAGCTGCTAATTCTGGATTTCCATATAACAATGAGATGGTGAGATAGATCTTTGCTCACAGAGGCAAATCAAGACCTTGAAATTAGACACTTCAACTAGTTCTTCATCAAGGATTTTTGGCAAGTTCTAACAGAACAAAATAAATAACAGCACTTCTTTACAGCAGGCAGAGGCAGTAACACAACTATTATACAGGAGATTTTATTTTCTGCTCTGCACTTTGTAAATGTGGATTTAAAGCAAGATCTGAAGGTTACATGGGGTTCTCTAGGTTTCCCGTATTTGGGAAAAGGCACTATGAAAACTAGAATACTCTCAAGCTTCCACTTTTTCCCTCTTTAAATTGTTCTTTGATAGCCATTTCTCATTCCAGCCAGGTGCTGCCCTTCAGCCCTCCCTTCTGACCCATCTCTAATGCCTTGTTCAGCTGCAGCACCTGTGGCAGCAATTAATGAACCTCCATCCACTGGCACTTTCCCACCCTTCTGACCAAACTGCAGTTTTAGTGCCTCTCCTTGACAACAGCTGGATACTCACTTCATGGAGAGGGGCAAATCCTCATCCCCTCAGTGCCAGGCTATGCCCCCACCTCCTAACACATCAGACAACAGCACCAGCCTTCCCATCATCAGTGCCAGAACCTGTGCTACAGCACATAACCCCACTTGGAATACAGGAGAATGGAAGTGGCATTCTGGTCTCCAACAAATAAAGGTTCTCACCACAAGCAAGGAACCACTTTATTTATAATTTACAGACACAGCCACTATTCTGAAAGCAGTAAACTTATTTCCTAAGATGGCAAATTTGGACTACATGGCACTTCAGCAATCCTATCATTTCACAGCAGCACATGATTCACTAATGGATTCATCTCCATCTGTAAAATTCTAAGGCAATTAAACAGGAATTGGTGCTTCTCCAGAGAGGCTTCCAGCTACAACTAAAATAGAAGTGCGACAGTGACTGGCATTATTTATATCAACAATTCTACTGCAACGATAATACAGCAGCTTTCACATGCAAATATACATACATTTAAATGATTTAGGATGGATTAAAATAAGGAGCTTAATAGATTTCTTTGCTTGTGCTCAGTCTTTTCATTTGATTAAGAATCTTATGAAAGCTGTCTCTCAAAGCAATTCTTTTGGACTGTGAAATGTCATTATACTACACTGAAAATATTCTTGCAACATATGAAAGAAACAGCAAGTGGTTATAAAGACACATGAATAGCTTCTTAAGAAGTTTACTCAAATCAGCATTCAACAACACTAAATCGAAAAGAATCTAAATCTAAAGAACCAAGATGTTTGTGTGAACATGTAAATGACATGAAGATACTAAACTTTCAACAGAGGATAGGATCCTGTCCATAGGATCTGTCCTTTAAAGACTGACCTTATGAATAAACAGGAATCTACAGTAATAACAAAGCACCAGCAAAATGGGCTGGATCCCACTGCTGGTATCCATGCAGTAATGGTTCTTGTCCAGGGTCAGACAAACAAAAATAAGGTTGTGCCTGGAAACTGCTGTTTGTGTCTTTGTGTAGCATTCATACATGGCAGGAACACAATTTTCACAAGTGTATTTTCTCCACCAATTTTAACACCCTTTAGTAACTACCATGATGCTACAGCAAAACAAACATTAAATCAGGAGTTCAGATACCAATATTTAATTACTTGAAGAACAATATCCTGTTTTTAAACTACCACAACACAGAGGTTTTCATATCATGATGTGTAACTACAGAAATAGCACATATCTCCCTGAAGAGCCATACACACCTAAGATTTTCCCTCCTAATTTATGCTAAATTCTATACCCTCACTCACCTCAGCATTACCAGTAATTAAACAACTGCAAGCACCTCAGATTTTTCTCTTAAGATTTCTGATCCTCTTGATCAGAATATCATATTGATCCTATGATCAATACTGAGTTAGCAGACACTGAAGGGAGATTTCCATTTCAAAAGGCCAGAAAGGAAAACCATATTAGAGTGAACTCTAATAAGCCTACAGAAATGAAAAACAAGCAGATGTTAGTTTATAAAAGAGAAAACCCTCATGCCTCCAGTCAGTAATAATTTTTAACACTTCAGACCACCAAGTGTAATCCAATGTATGATTTTCAGTTTTCTCTGCAGAATTAACATTATTAATTAGCATTCTTTTTGAGATCAAAATTTTCCCTGTTGTTACACAGTCTCCATATGTTTGGGTGGACTTAATTTCATGAAATCCAATGCTGCCTACAATGTCTGTGTGGGTGACAGCATTTGTGTAATCAGAAGTAGAAATGCTTTTTTCTTCCTGTTAAGATCTCAAATTTAATGACTTGCATTTTTAAGTTTAGAGAAGAAAAATTGTAACAGTTATCCAAGTAAATAGAATCTGTGCCCCGTGAGGTTTCTTAGTTCTATTTTAAAAGGCTTAAATAAAAGCAGCCTTCTTTGCTGAGCAAAACCAGAGTAACTACTACATGAATGGAGATACTCTACTTCTAACTCCAACAGATCATGTACAAGAATTGGCAAATAACGCCAGGCTAGCCACTCCACCTCCCTGGGCCTGCCTCTCATACACGAGCATAAAATGTGGGGACAAGAGCCAAAACCCACAACTGCTCTTTGGAAGGAAATGCCAACAGCTATGGAATTCCATTGCATGTTACTGTATCAAAAAGATAAGCCCAGTACATTAAAGATATGAACCTGAGCCCTCTCCTGTTTTCTTTCTCAGTTCACTCCCATACACTCTGTGTATAGATCAGAATTCCCTTGTGTCCAAATGCACTGGATGCCCCCAAACCTGGAAAAAAACACTGAACTGCCTGGCAGCACAAACCAAGGGTAAACTCTAAGCAGGTTTCCAAAAGGTCTGCAAATAGCCTATGACATTTCCCTAATTTACAGACATTTTAGGCTGAAACCGAGCAGCAGGATTTTGCTTCACTGGCAATGAAGACACGCGACCTGGATTATCTCCAGTGTTTATTGCCAGCAGTGATGGCAGCCCAACAGGCTGGGGGTACCTTTAAACCCAAAGTCATGGACAACACTTTGCCCTGATCATTGCAGGTGTTTGAGATCTTCATTAAAAACCTGCAGAGTCCAAACAGATCTGTTTCACTTCTGTCCAAAAATACATACCAGGTTCTGTATAGCAGATACTGGAAATGTGACAGAATTTCATAAATCACTATCTAAATGTGGATGTACATTAACTAATTGATTTCATTTACTTCAAGAGCACCTTATTATGTTTGTTTTACCTTAAGTAATAAACACAATCTCAAGTGAAAAATTACAAGTGTTCCAAGGAGACTAGTGTGAGTCTTTCCCATTTTTTCAACTATATTTAAACAGTTAATGTTGTGCCCTTGGTCAGAAGAGCCTGTGATGCTTCCCTAGTGGAAAGAAAAGACTAATGATGTTGGTTCAGACCTATATTTTATTTGCTTTACTCATCCACCTCTTACCAGTGTTTTAACCTTTTGCATTCCCTCCACAGCAAGTGGGAACTTCACCCCATCACAGATACTTTTACTTGCTGAACCATTTCTTGCTGCATTATTACATAGTAAGAAGTTAAACTCATAAAACCTGAAAAACAAATTTTTCCTAGACAAGGTATACTATTGTTTCATTTGTGTCAAAGATAGATTTTTAATAGCTTTTTTTTTCTTCCAAGTATGTGTATTTTCTTTCAATATAACTTTTGTTAAAAAAAATTTAAAAATAAGGACAGCTCTCTAATGAAATGGATCTTTTCCCTAGATGGAGTAAAAAATATTTCAACTTCTCAATTATTTCCTATTTCATTCTTGAAATAACTTTAAAACTGCACTCACACCCCCTCCCCATCTGGCTATAAATATGAATTAAGAAAGCAACAAAACAAACCCATAGTTAGTTTTCCAATAAAAGAACAGTAGAGAGCAAGTGTGAAGCCCAGGAGATGCGCTGGGAGCCAAGGAAGAGCTGGCATAGCAGCCAAGGCACTTCTGTCAGCCAATGCCACCAAGAAAGGAGACAGCAGCTGCTCACATGAAGGACAGCAGGGATGCCTTGGATACACGGATAAATTGACTCTAGAAATCAGTAAATGTGTACCAGCTGTACCATAGTTTACATTTCATAAATGCAGAAAATCTGGGTGGTGAACCACACCAGATACCATCCACAGGACCTTCTCAAACAATGTTATTTTTTAAATCCTACAGAAGTTTCAGAACAGCCTACTCCCCAGACACTCTCCTCCATACCTTATAAAATTTAGTCCATGTTTTGATTCTGTATGTTCAGGTACATTCTGGTTTTAAGCACTGGTGAAAAACAAACAAAAACCCCACTCCAACAGAAATTCTTGTACTTTAGGTCAAAAATACCAATACTGATATTTTTCTACAGTTCTCCAAACCGAGAGGTGCATCATCACACAATTATTAATAAGACTGCTCTACTGATCAGATTCCTTACTTCTGAATAAGAAAAGAAATCCAATTACTCTCATTACCAAAAATAAGATTTCTCTCAGAAAGCAAAGAGATGGTCAAGGGGCAAGATATGCAATAGACTTTGATTTACACTTGGGTCAGTACAGCAACCTTTACAACCACCTAAAAGAAATGGTATAAAACTTGGTATCTAACACAAATACTTGCAAACAAAATTTTAAGAAGTCAGTGGAAGCCTTTAAGAGATTTTTTTTACTGTTAACAGATTCTGACAATTTGCAGGTGTATACTTCATTCATCTTCTGCCCAGAGAAGAACCTGCTGGGCTTTCCAGGTTGATGGAAGTGCTCATTGCTGTCTACACTTAGTTTTAACTATTCCAGTTAACCCTCTTCCCAAACTCACACGGCTTCCAGCTGACAGTTCCATTGTATGAAGAACTGAAACATCAGCTGTGGGTGACTTTGAATGATGCCGCTGCTCAGTGCCCTCAAGAAATCACATCTACAAGACTCAGGTAGTCAGATTTGCAATACAAATGGAGTCAGGTGTCAAGCTGCTCTTTTCAGTAATGAGGGATTCACTTCTCCTCAAAAGAGCTGGAAAAACTGGATAGATACAAACCCAAATTCAGTGCCAAGATCACAGACTCCCAGCTGTTTGGAGTTTACAGGAGGGCTGCTACCTTCAAAACCTCTAACAGTGCATCTTGAGCTTGCCGGAAAGTTCATCTTCAAGACAGGTATTTGAAATGGAACAGACTGACCTCAGCTTTCTGAGATGATCCTTAAATATAACCTTACAAAGCTGTTGCAGCTAGTAATTGTTACCTAATACGGATGACACACTTTGCACAGCTTAAACAACACTCTACAGAAGGACAAAGTATAAAATGAGCTGTAAATTCTGCAGTACTGGAAAGCAGAGAATTGTACATCACAAACAACAGGGTTTCAGCTCATTTTCTCCATCCATGCACTACAGGAAAAAGGCAACTACCTTACAGAAATGCATAGGGGGAAACAGTTACTCTTCATTACTGCTCTCAAAAAAATAAAAACCCGTGGTTATTTTGGACACTTGGTACAATACACTCAAGAACTAACACAGTCCAAGCTTCCTTTTCTAGAGCTGGGAATGTGACCAGAAACCAACCCCCAGCTCAGTTCTAAGCAGCCCTGTTCGGGAAAAAGCACTCCAAAAGCCTCTGGAAGCTCCCATTAGTAAACAAAGTCCCAGGGGACAGACAGAACTGAACACAAGACTACATTTAAATGCAATGACTGAATCCAGAGTTGCTCTTTCCACCTTTTCAAAACCCACAACCTGCAGAGACTGAGGTGAGGCAAACCTCACCCCTCTCCAGGTGCACCTTCCTGTCACAGCAGTTTCAACTCCCAGAAAGGACCCCTTTCACTTTTGGTCCAATTAACCTTACACAGGCTCCTTGGCTTTTTTCAGACATCTGCCAGCCAAATTTCAAGTTTCTTTTCAACACTGCCCCTCCCCAAGACACAAATCTTCAAAGCCCAGAAACAAGAGCCAAGATAAGGTGAAAAGGAGCCCTTCCTTCTGGGGCCCATCCAGTCAATCTCCTACTCAGAGCACGCACAACACAGCTCTCATGTTCAGTTCAGCTAGCCTGAGCCATCTGCTGCACACATACTCTGGCTGAGATGCTGAGGACAAAGTCAAGAGCCTAAGGATGCCTCTTCCCATCATCAGCTCATCCAGCTGCATCTGCATGCCCAACAGGGTAGCTCTGTTCTCAGTTCTACACTGCAAAACCATCTTCAGCTGGGTTGTCCAACTCCCTGCTGCCATCCAGTACAAACCTGAGAGCTGCAGGGCAACCCCAACTACTCAGATGAACTGCCAGAAACTTCTGGGCTTTCTGACCCCTGAAATGATCTGACTCTGCCCCTGCTGAGTCCCTACACACTGCTGGGAAGACCAAGCACCAGCACAAGGTTAGGACTCTGTATTTCTGCTACAGCCCTAAGTTAGGTAAATTTGATGTGAAAACGTGCAGAGGTCCCCTGTGTCCTGAAGGGAAATAAGGCTTCCAAAGACCCACTTAAAGCATTTCAGAAGCAGGATAATAATCCTTAATCATCTTTCAGCTATTGAAATTAATCTGACAAGAGGAAAGCATCTCTCAGAGTTGTGATTTGTCTCATTTTGGTCAAATACACAGCCCTCAGGCAATATCTATTTCTATTTATTGCCCAGGAGTAGGAGATGATGAACTCACCTCCTCTGAAAGTCTAAAGATAGGTAGGAGGATTTCTCATTGAAGGTTTTTAACTGAATCCCAACAGGCTGAAAAAGGATAATGACCTACCTAAAGGGAAGATGGACAGAAGCAGAAGAGCATTTCCAGCTTCCTCTTCACTAAACTGAAATCCTTGTTCTCAACTATTTCCCTCTACTTGTGTACTTGGTTTATCACTTCACAGAAAGTCAACCATCATTATTACTGCATGGAAGACAAATACTGCTGAGAGTTCAGAAAAGCATTTTTTTAAAAACCTCTTAGACTTTTATGAAAGGGGCATTCTTAGGTAGGTGTTGGTGTCTATAAATACTACCAGGTTGCCATGAGCCAGCTATGAGTAAAAACTTTGACAATGCCTTAATCAAGAAGTAACTACTAATACTAGTTTATTCCAACATTTCATACTGCTGAGTCCAACAGCAATGGGCATGGAATTTTGCAAACTCCTTCGGCCGATTCACAGCCTTTGTTTAATGAGAAGGGTGATGATAGCTGTGTGCAGCAGGTGCAGGGTGAGGCCAAAGGCACTGCTCTAAAGTACATCAGGGAGTGCACGAGGGATCTGGAGCCTGTGTGACACACCGAGAGCTACAATCCCTGAAAAGCAACAGTCCCTGAACCAAGTGCTTAGCATTCCACCATACTGCACAAGCACTTAGAGACATTCACAGACTCACAGAACGGCCTTGGAAGAGACTCAAGATGCTCACCTAGTTTCACCTCACTGCCATGTGTCTGCCCACCCTCCCAGGGAACAACTCCTTCCTAATCGAAACCCACTCTGTTTCAGCCAGATCCATTCCCCCCTGCCTGTCACCACATGTCCCTGCAAAAGGTCTCTCCATCTCCTTGGAGGGCTTCCTTCAGGTACTGGAGGGCCCCGGTTAGATCAGCTCTAAGGCAGCCTTTCTCCAGGCTGCACATACCCAGCTCTCTCAGCTTTTCCTCACAGGAGAGTTGCTGTACTGGCCCAGCAGGTGACAGTCCTTGCTGTGCACTTTGCAGTGAAAACACAGTACTGTTAAAGCACTGAGCTAGTGCACTGAGCAGGGCACCAGCTCTGTTACCTGGCACTGATACACACTTCAGGGAGTTTTGCTGTGGTTTGGATTAATGACTCAGGGATTTTTTAATAGCATGACTACACTACATGGGATCTTCAATGTACAAGAAACAATTGTCTGCAACAGAGAACTAACTCATTAGACAAGGACAGAACATTGAAATGTGGCAGCTGGGAACCTTTCCAACCACAAAACTGGGGTAATCAGGGTTTTCTAAATGGAAACAGAAAGCAGTAACCTTTCTGTTGGGCTGTGAGTTCTTTTCACACCCCTGCTCAACTACTCAAGTTCACAACCAAATGATATTTTAAAAATTACATTTCATTTGAATATTTTAAAAAAACACAAATGAAGATGCAGCAGAAAGTTCAGCAAAATACAACAAAAATCACTTTGAAACAGGAATTATTTTTAAAATATAATGAATTAAACTGTACGTGGTTTCCACTGCAAATGCCAAACACTCCTTTCTGGAAGCCTCCGACTGCAAGAAAAGCCAGCAGGCCAAATGTGTCACTGAAGGACCCCAAACTAACATGTACCAGCAATGCAAGGAAGTGAGGCCTGCCCAAGCAAGTGACCTTTTCCCTGTGTTTGTTCACTGCCAGCAGCTGTAGCCCCAGCAACTAAACCCAATCCACAGTGCTCTCCTGCATTTGGACAGCTTTTGCCTTAAATCTTCTGATTCACTTCTGGTCAGGAATCCTAGTTGTTTCCACATAAAAACACTCTCCAGAGGATACCATGTTAAACACTCTTTGAAACACAGAAAGGAAGTATTTAATTAAAACTCAACAGATACTGAAATATTTCTTTGCACAAGAGCCTGAAAAATCAATCATATACAGCAACAAATCATCTTTGCATTTGTAAATTACACAGAATTCACGTGGGAGAGAAAAATGGGTTATTTCACCAGCTGAATAATAAAGAACTGCTCTATCTTGGATATGCAAACTGTAAGCACTGAGTAACCTACCTAATTTCTTAACCTACCCAGCAGCAGTTTTCAGCAGCTCTCGGAGGGCACTAAGGCATGGATTCAAAGCACAAGGTTACAGAATTAGCTACAAGCTTTCCTTTGCCCACCCACACTGCAGTTCAGCACAGGACAGTCAGAGGCCAATCCCGTGAATACAGATTCCTCCACTCTTCCACCAACAGAGTTCTCTTCCACTGTGCCACTGTAAGAAACCTTCAAATAATTGCATCATAGATAAGTGACTTCCTTCTGAAACTACTTCAGTGTGAAATCCAACAGCTGCTCTGCTTGCTGCTCCATTCTAAGGCTCAGAACTCTGGGTTTGTCAGCTCTGGAAACAAGATCCACCAAGAATAACAGAAAACTGTAAACACACAATCTGTTAACCTCCCTTCTGCTGCTGCAGTCTGACTGAACGCTCTCACTGCATTTCTGGAAGCTCTGCCTTACCAGTTTTGTTTTCCATGCCATTAGGATGCGAGTCATGGAGAGAAATGGAGTCTTACTGGCTATGAAATGGGGATTCTGGAAATCAATACAGTTTGAGACAGTAAGTGCTGCAGACAATGCAGTACTTCTCTAAGTATGTCTCTAAGGAGAAGGATGGGCAGTACCCACTTCCCCTGGTTATTTTGGGTATCAAACTAGAATATCCCGTGAGGCATCCACCTCCCCTTGACTTTTATCAACGGCAGGTGCTTGAAGGATGAAACTACAGAAGATTTCTGTATCTTACAGTAAGATGGATGACTGGATGGAGCATTCATTCCCTAACTGTGCATAGCAAAAACTTCCAAACTCAACAGGCTGCTACTAAAAACAAGAGTTTGAACTGCTGAAAATGAAGACAAATGAAAAGTGGAAAGTGACAGAAGAGAAAATACTTTCCCCGGTGATTACTGTAAGTTATTAAATCTTCATAAAGGATGTCTCATTCCCAGTCCCCAGAGCTTTTTCTCTCCGTGTCACTCAGATTACAGAAAAATCTCTATTAAGATAGACTTCAAAAATTCAGAATTCCTACTAGTTCTCTATTCTTCAAAGATGATTATCAATGAATTTCAAATTGCTCTGATCAAAGAACCAGAAATTTACTTCCAGCATTGTGAGAATATAGGTGACTGCCTATCAAAGATATGATCTGAAGAACAGATGCAATCTACTGAGGAGATTTCATTGCAGAGGTCAACAACAAAATCAAAACTTGTTCATATCAATGATAAACAAACTTGAAATTCCGATCAACCACAGGGCTTAATGGAATTGCAAGCAAGCAATTGTCAGACAGCACCAAGTCTGGGTTTAGGAATTAACAGTCTGTTAGGGAATACCACAAAGTGCACAGTTTTGACAATTATGGACCTGAGTGCAGGTCTTTATTTTACAGTTTGGTATTCCTTACAAGAAGTGAGAAGCAGTACCAACAGGCAGCAAAAGCACACCGAAGTGCTGCCTGTAGAGCTCTTGAGCTGATCTGCTCCTATTACAGGAGCACTGACAACCTGGCGAGGGGAAGCAGGTCACAGTACCAGGCTTGTGCTTCACAGGCCACAGCTACCTGTGCCTGCCAGCCACACAAGTGAGTGTGTCACCAATTCTGTGGAAATGCAGCATGAGCTCATCTGGGGAGCAATGGCCAGAGAGATGCAGTTTGGGTCTCCGAGGTCGTGCTGACACAAAACCAGCCCTTAGCCTAGAAAAAGTACAAGATGAGGACATACTTCATTCTCATCCTCTCACCTCAAGCCAGTTTGAGCACTGGAAATCCACACATCCACTGTGTACTTTTACCAAAATGAACAAAAGACTCTTAAGGCTGTTCCCCTCACTTGGCTGCTCCCAGTGCTCTGTTTGAGTGAAAACCAGCTGACATTCCCAGAGAAAAGTCCTTACCACTTACCTCTGCTGTGTCATGTGTGAAGCACACATAGATCAAAACCTGAATGAGGCCACAGAAAATTCATCAGCATTTTCAAACTTGTGTCCTTATTAGAAAGGCTCCTAACTACCCTGGGAGGAATTATCAGATCTGCAGCAGCACTAGCAGCTTGGTTTCACACAAGAGAGACTCAAGGGAAGAGCACTAAATCTCTCCAAATCCTCCAAAATTCAACAGCCTTTCATAATGACATAGTTTCTTATTTCTTGATAAGGATTTACACGATTAGGTTTTAGTCTGAAAGCTGACTGACACTTGTGTTTCAAATCAACCTATTCAAGCTGAATACCTAAGTACACTGGGATCCTCGTGCAGTCTTATTGTTAAAAGATTATTCAAACATCCTTTCGGGCTGTACTCCCACCATAGTTCTGTTTACTGACTCTATGCGGAAGAATGAAAAATTTTGAAATAAGGACATGTTAAAAACCTCCAGCACTAGACAAGCTGCTCTAAGTATTTTTGTAGTGATTAATCATATCCTGATTTTTTTAACGTTTTCCATAAACTTCCTGCCATATTCACGAAATACTATATTCAGACCTGAGAAATTACAGGCGAAAGAGAAACTGTGTGTGTATATTAAAAACAAAAAAAAAAAAAGTATGCGTAAGTATGCATACATATATGCATATCCTAGTAACTCTGAGGAATCCTTTTAGCATCAAGCATTCCTTGCAGGCTCTATCAGAGAAACTCTCCCCAAAGAAAAAAAACCACCAAACCTAATCCAGGTTGTTTCATTTCATTTCTTTGGAAACATACATTTATTCATTACACAATCAGTGTACTGAGTGCTTAGGGAGGTGCAAGATTCATAAACAAGCAGCTCCACAGTATGTCTGCTATTTGTCCTTTGTCTCTTCAGTGTGACTCAGTGATAATTTTTTTAAAAATCATCCAAAGGAAAAACAGCCTGTATTTTCATTCAGCTTTTAGCTTTCCTGCTGAAACTGATGACAGCTGGGGAAATTGCTTCTCTTATGTGGATTTTTATCCACTGTATGCTACACAGCTAAGGAATAAATCTGCACTGGCCCCTCTGCTCTGCCCAGCTCAGCCTGAGCTGCTGAGGAAGTTCTCAGACAACCAGAACCAAGACACTTTAATTAACTGTCTCAGTCCTCCAAGAGTTCAGAGCTGCTGAAATTCTTGTTATTTGACACCACAACTACTTTGGAACTGAAAATATTAGGATTTCATATACATGAAAGATGATGTCTGATAAGGAAATCAGCTTTGCTATTAGAAGATGCAAATGAGAAGTCAGTGGCAGCTGCTTCCGTTGATACCTCATATGAATGATTTCTTTGTTTTAATTTGTACAAGTATCTGAGAGCCCTGAGTGGAGGCAAGCAATCTTTTTATGGCAGAAGATTAATACTGAAACATTTAACCATTAAATCATATCATTAGGGGAAATAATTACACTTCACAGACATGACAAGCTACATATCAAAAGGCAGTTTATGAACTATTTTACAGCATGTTGTTTGAACGAACGGGATGTACCAGAATAAAGACAGCAATCACATTTTTATTTCCATGCTTAGGAAAAGCTGAAAAGGACCATGAAATGAGGCTTCACTGAGAGTCTAACACTGGAGAATTTACCTCTGCTGGATAAAGCAGTCTATTAAATGCCACTGATACATGGTCTTCTGAAATGGTTTGAGGATTCAACCAGTGGACAAAATAGACCATTTCACATGTGGATTAGCTTTCAGTGATGCAAATGGAGCTGTGAACCATCAAGGAGTGTTACCACACTGAAACCCAAGCAGAGAGCAGAGGGAGGAGGGCAGGGCTCTGTGCTGACCTGTCAAAGCCCTGAACAGAAAAGGTAACATTCACACAGATCATGGCAAGCTCAGAGGCAGCTCCTGTTCTGCCTGGCAGCTGCCCCACCAGGCTCAGTGCAGGCTCCCTGCCCCAAGTCACCACATTTAAATACATTTGTTACTCAAACTCTGTATGCCACACGGGGATCCAATGCCCTAAATGATACAGATACAGGAAAGCCAGGAAATGCACTGCAGGACAGCCCAACAAGGTCCTCCCACGTGCACACCAAAATAGCTGGACAATCCATACTTAAAAGTAACAGCCTGACTGTGGCATTCTTCCAACATACACTCTGTAGAACCACTTCTGGTTCTACAACAATATATAAAATTAATATGTCCCTCCCCACTAATTCAGGTCTTCCCTACTTTCAAGTATTAAAGAAACTCACCCAAAAAATTAACAGAGGCTTGCCATTTCCAAACTTTTTCTTCAGTATTTGTAAACTAGTCAAAAGATGCTGAACACAAATTCCTCCTCAAAGTTACATCTGTTTGCCACAGCTGCTATACCTTTCATTCATACTTTTGTTACTCTACTGTATTTCGTTACTGTGAGCATTTTTTACTGTATTTTTTATGCACTGCAAAATCTTATCTCTTGGCTTTTTGCAATATATGTCAAAATTCAATGTTGCCACTCACCCAGCATCATTATACCTGCCTAAGCATTAATGAAAAATCAAACCGGCTTGTAGGAAATTATTCATCTTTATCCCTACAACTGTATCTGGCTGTCAAAAAAAATTTCTGTGCAGCATTAAAAATAATGCAGCAGCATGGTAACACGGAAATTGCTTTTTTCTAAATGCCTCATTACTGACATTGGTAGTACTGTGTATCTGCATCTGATACAAAGGTATCTCAAGGGTAGTTTTCAGAATGTTGTCCTCACTGATCTAACAAGAAGCTCATACAGATTTCCATATTCATAAGCCATTAAAAGTATTACCAAATGTTAGATCTTTGACTGCCTCCTGTCAAGACAGAAGCCATCATCAGAAATTTCCAGAAACTGCCACTGTCAAAGGCAGTAAGAATGCCTCCCTGCCCCCAGGCACCTGAAGGGCTGCAGCAGCAAATTCATATAGTGCAAGGCAGGGCCTGTGAAAGGGGAATGAAACCCCTCCAGTTCCATGACATGCACCAAACGTCACCTGTAGTAAATCATCACTAAAATGGCAATAGGCTAAACAACCAGGTGCTGGTAACTACTTGTGTATCAGCAGCAGCAATGCTTTGAAGGGAAAGGCTGGAGATGCCATGGTTTGCACAGCACACTTGCCTGCTCTGAGAACAAGAACTGATCCTCCCAGCACGTGAAGCTGAGTGGAACACTGCACAGTGCTGGCCCTGCTGTGCCACTTTTCCACACTGTTCCCTCAAATCACAGACACAGCCTTTGGGCACACAGCTCTGACAGGGTCAGTATCCTGCACAGCCACATGCAGAGATTCTTCCTTCCTGACTCTGCTCTGCACTGCTCTGCCAATAGAAGCTGGAACACCTACATCCATCCTCTGCTCTCCAGCCTACGGCTCCTGCCGAGCAGTCCTCTTTAAACTCCTAGAACATTTAACAGCAATAAGGAACACTCTCCTATGAAAAGCTCATTAGGCAAAGTTTGAAAGACTAAGATTGGAAATTAATATAACAAATTCTTTAAAGCCAAACAGTGAAGGAAATCTGGGCACATCTGAAGGTTCTTCCAAGGGAGGCAGTCCTTTTTTTACATATCACAGCCCTTTGCTTACATCAGATGTCCAGGAACATTATTCCATTCTTAAAACATACCAAAATAGAAGAGAATAACTGCTTATGATACTTCTACTGCAGATATACACAGTGCAGCATAACCTATGCTTTTTAGTTATTCTACAGTATAGTAAAATTGTGACAAACACAAAAGGTACACAGGTACATAAACATAAATAAGTCTTCAGGAGTATATAACCATCATTTAAACACCACAGAGCAATCCTTTTCCTTTAAATAAAAACATCATTTTATTCCACCAAAACTACTTACCGAGAATTTAGATTACTCCAGGTTAATGTAGCCTAGCACTATATTTCTTTCAGAATTTCTATTGCACACTTAATAAACAACACATAAAAATCATCTGTATACAGCTAACAATATATTTCCATGACAAAAAAGAAGCAACAGAGAAAGGAAAGACTGGGTGTGTGTGCTAAAGTGTGTGACAAATGATTTAAAAACTATCTGGATAATTTAACTACTTATTTCTCAAACTGAAAGAAGAGGCATCTACTCTCTTACGGGGATGGACTTTTAAATAATAATATTAGGAAAAATGCATACTTTGTATGTATTAGCTAAACCTGGTACGTATTCAGTCAATGGATTCATTGCTTTTCAGAGAAATCACCTCAATAATTATACTAAGTTAAAAAAAGCCTGAAAAAAAGAAACCAGACTGGGCAACACAGTCTGTATCTCAGACCTCTCTCAGGAGAGAGAAGCTGCCAAAGACAAAGAACTACTCGAATCCCACAGAGAGACCAATTTTTGAGAGTGCTCATATGAGACAAGCTACGAAAGCAATCAGCAAAGTCTTGAACTGGCAGCACAGGCAGAGCAAGGCAGAGGAAAGCACAGAGCTCCTGGGACTGTCTCAGTATTTGTCTCCTGCTATGGCTCTGTTTGCTCCACATCACTGCTACTGCTCTATGTTATGGGCCACAACAGAAACACAAAAATAAACCTTTCAACTGCCTATTCATTTCACAGTTGGCAGCTTGCACGCAGTCAACAGATGTCCTTAAAATTCTAAATGCAGACAGTAAAACTCTTAGTTTAACATAGACTGTTAAAAATTAAGTTACAACTAAAATTAGGCTGGGAAATCTACATATAGCTCTCAGAGCATGACATTCCCAAATTTACTAATTTGGAATGAGAGCCATGGGGTGCCATCAATGGCAACTGCCAAGTGCTCATTATTTCTCAAAATACCTGTCTGAGGTATCTCAAGAGGCTCCTTGGGATGGGCCTTTCAGGTGCTTTTCAAATTCTGTGCCTGTTCTCACTACAGCAACCTTAGTTGCTTTACAACATAACCACAGGACAGGCTCTGTAAGTACTTCCTTTACTCCCTCCTTGGGTGAATTTTCCCCAACCCCACTCTACAAGCTGACCCTGTAAAACCTAATTTCTTCTCTCCTAAATCCTAATGCACTAGCATAAACTGATGCAGTTTGTGATTAGAATTCAAGCTCTGGAAACGGCTTACATTTCCAAGTTCAAGTTACAATGCCTTGAATTCTGCTCCTTTATTCCATCAGGTAACATATCCAAAGTCATTAGCTATGGTCACAAAAAGGTGCCTAAATACTTTTCCATGCCAGGTTCCAAGCACAAAAAAACCCACCAGACAATGTAAGATCATATCAAAACATCTACAATGAGAATGGTTTAACAATACATGGTGGTTTATTATTTAATTCAGAATCATTATTCTGCCCTTGTTAATAAAAAATGGCATAGCATATTTGAAACTCCCTAAAAAGTTGTATACTCTGTTAAAGAAGTATTTTATCATTACTGATTCACCAGCTCTCAGGAGCACTGTATCACTGAAGCACTGGTGCTTTTCAGACATTCACTCAGTAAGGATGAGTGATTAATGGAAACATTTTCACATTTATGCTTGGGGGTGGGGGAGAGAAAGCAGGGTAATGGGGAGACTCAGTGCTTATATGAGCAACACCACAGGCAAGGGGCAACCCTAGCACTCACAACATTTTCATCTCTTTGCCTTTGGTACACAACAGCAAGGCCACAGCCTAAGGTAGAGACAGGTTTTTGTTAGGCTTTACAGTTAAGGATCACACAATAACAAAGCATCTTTCCACAGACTTAAAAAAAAATACATGGGATAATTTTCCTAAATAACCTTTCTTATTTTTTGGATGTATTTTGCAATTTTCTTAGGCACAAGGGATTCGCAGGAATGTCAGCTTCTTAAAGGGAAGGAGGATGGGCACGAAAATTTTGATAAGGAAAAGTCCTAACATTGTACCTCACAAACAATATTTCAGGACTCCACGTTCCCACTATGCCCTTGAAGCTGAGCACATGGAAAAATCCCACTTCCCATGATGAGTAGCACTGTACACACTCACCAGGTAACTCTCCAAGCAGCCTCTGACTTGAATGACTCAGTCATTGTGAGCATGCTTGTCCCATGTCCCTGCAGTAAGAGCATCAGCTGGGAACCTTAGCCCTGAGCTCACAGGGTCATCTCATCCCCCAAACACACCTCTATGACTACATAGTGAAACCAGAGCGTCAGAGCCATCACAGCCCAACTCCTGGGAAAAGAAGGGACTTTTGGGACAGCGTTTCTGTTACAAAAGGAGGTTACTGAGCTGTTTGCTCATACAAAAAAAGCAGAGGAAAGCAGCCTTACAGTGTAACATATATCCAAGAGGAAGCTGCGACTAACTCCATGGAACACAGTCTATCCAAGTGCTTTGCTCTGAAGAATTAATGGCTGCTGTGAAAACCTGGCTCTGGGAGGGGCTGGTGCTGAGCTCTAGAGCACCACTGAGCTGACTTTTATGCCTGAATATTGGTGCACATTATGGAGCCATCTGGCTGTGTGCAAGGAGCACGTTAAGCTGTTGGACACAAACATTAATGCAGTGCTGGAATGCTCTGCACAGAAAAGCAGTTGGGAATGTAAGCACTTGATATTCAAGAGACTGAGCTCACACACAGGAGGAACAGGGAAGAACAAGTGTGAGTCAAGCACTTAAGCTTTTATTTGTTCCCTGTACAGCAGAACAGCACCCAAACTATAATATAATCAATTACATAATAAATATTTATCCTGAACTATGCTATTTAATAGTTCAATCACCTATTTTTAAAGTACTTCGACAACCAAGATACACCAGATTCCTGCAATTCCAGTTTACTTATAGCAAAAATGAGAGCATGCAGCCAGCACTCTCACAGGCATGCACAATCCAGAGGACAAGAACTAAGGATGCCTAGTGCTACTATGTCTTCCCAAGGATGATTCATGCCGAATATGAGTATTAGAGATTTCACACCATTTGAGCAGATATTCTGGCAGTCATCCTTACCATACACACTGCTGTAGCAGCACAACCCAGGCTATAAATGTTTCTTTTTGCAGCTACTGCACTTGTCTTGCTTTTCCACCAGGAGCTCTCTGCGCTGGACTTTGGAAAAAACTCATTTACAGTAAAGGAAATGGATGAACTATTTGATATTGATGCAACAGTAATCTTCATACACACAAAAAAAAACCCCGACCAAAAATAATAAAAAAAAAACCAACCCAAAACAACCCCACAAGCCCATGAGACTCTCAGGTGTCCTTCCAGCCCATGTCTGAGAATATAATATAGCATCACAGACAAGAAGTAGGGAAGAACAACATTAACACCTCTGTTTCAAGATGATATTCACATACTTGCTGAGTAAGAGTCACTCATTTACTGCACAGAATGCTTAGATTTTCAGACTGTTAGAAACCAAACAGAATGAAATCTCTTCAATTTGTTTCTAAGCCTGCTGTCTATTTTTTGGCAATCTGTAACCCCATGTTGACTACAATACTGGCTCTTAATGCAGATGCTGGGTTTTGGTCACCTGAAACATGACCAAAAAACACCAATCAACCTGGTTCTCAGGGTCATGCATAAGAAAGGGGAAGATCACATCTTGTCCAGCACACATAAAAACTGCTTCCTGAGTGCACCAATCCATCAAGTTTTGCACACATATATGTATAAATTATAAAGATTTTTACTCTGCCCCAATGACAGTTCCTACCTGTAAGAAACCAAGCAACAGCCCTGAGAGAAAAACACAAACAAGGGCTGAGGGAGGAGATTTACTGTTTCACCTGAAATAAAGTTTTGGTACAGCTGGATGTTGCCGAGAAATCTTAAGACTAACTATTAAGAACATGTTTTTTTCCACTGAGATGTCGTGATGTTACAGCTAACATTATGCAAATAAAGTATCACTAACATCATAAAGCTCTGGGTGCATCAATTAGTAAAATTAATGACAGCATTGTTACTCAAATCACAACATGAACGAGGACAGAACACTGTTTTAACAAAAACCCCACAGCTGACTCCACGTCCCAGGTGACACAAAATCAACCACCAAATGTCAAACACATCCAGATTTTGGGAAAGTGGAGATCCATACCCAAGTTTTCTGATTAGTCATTTAGCCTTAAGAGAAATTTAATAAAATTTGTATATATTCCAAAGATAGAGATCCAGAAATTCAACCTGCAGCTTTAGCCCTCATACACCGACCTGATGAATAAAATATACCCAGCTCTACAGAAGAAAAACAGAAGCATCTTCACATGTTTTTTTCCTCTATGCTAGCAGGTTTTTCTGCTGCTCCACAAGCTGCATTCCAAGCTGTTCAAACTGAGATTCTCTACTTTGATATGTATAGGCTGTAGGGAGAAGTGCATCAAATGCTTTTCTGAGCTATACTCAACCCCAAATTACAGAATGCCTGCAGTCATGTGTCATGTAACAGGGCAGTCAGCTCCATTTTAAAAAACAGCACGTGACAGCAAAGACAGTATCATTTTAAAGGTTCCATGCTGATCACAGCTGAATGAATGAAGGATTTGTGTACCAAGACACCCAGTGAAGCCCTCTGACCTCCTATGGCTATGCTCACTGACCAACATTTGGCTACCATAGCACAAGTCAATTCCACAAATTTTCTTTCAAGACAGACGCAAACAGAAACTGCAGTCACTCTCATCTTACTCAGGTTTGAAAAGGAGCAAACATGCTAGTTCTACACACTGCTCCCAGTAGCCTCCTGCACCACTGCCACAGCAGCTGCTCTTGTAGCCAGCAGCTGTGCTGGGTGGCAGAAAGCATCACCTGTTCGGGCTGAGAGGCAAATCCCAGGCAGCTTCATTCCTGACTCCTCGGCAGCAGCCACCTCAGGCCTCCAGTCCTGTCTCTGCTAGCACAGCCATGCAACCTGGCAGAACTCAGGGCCAGCAAAGCCTACAGACTGTTTCCTATGAGGTGAAGGACTGACTGCTGATACTTCATTTCCTCAGGACATTACAGGCATGTCAGAAAATGTCTGTAATCTACTGCCAATATGAGAAACTCGCCAAAGCATTTGGGTTTGCTGTGTATCTTTGGGCATTTTTTGTATTGGCATTATCTATTACAGATACTTACTAGCCAGCAGCTTACATTAAACATTATTTCCTCCCACTTTACTTTGTACCTAACTGCCAACTAGTAACACCAGCTCATGAAGTGAACTAGGGCAGTATAAGATTTTCTTGAATTATAGAATAGTTCCCAATATTTGAGTGTATTTTGAGATTTTCTCCTGAGCAGGTCACAGAGTAAAGAACACAGGCACAGACAGAGGAGGTTGCAAGAAGAATGGTGTATGATAAAAACCAGTTTATATGATGCACCTGAAACATACCCCAGCAAATGAACATGCATGTATCAAAAAAGAGAAGTTTAACACTACATTGTTACTCTGAATAGCTGATGCATTAGAGCCATCAGACTCTTAAAAGCATTCACATGACAAATACACTCAGAGGGCTCTGATACTCTAGACAATGATCAATTTTTTTAATATTCAGTACAGCAAGGATTACAATCATCTGTACTTGCGCTCAAAGTTAATTCTTTGTGCAAACTGGAGTCTGAGGGGAAAGGAGAAGCTAATTAATATAAATTACAGAAGCAAGTGACAGGACTGCTGAGTTCTTTCCCCTGCAAGAGGACAGACATCCTGAACCAAAGAAAGTCAAACAAAAAAGACAATCTGGATTAACGGCTACTAGCCCTGATGGAGATGCTTACTGAGTCAATAAAAAAGGACAAACTACTAGACTGGTGTGTGCAGGGCTGCCTTTGGTTTGCGCCGTGTAACCAATCACAAGCAAACTTTGTCCATGCTCCAAGGCAGGAGAAAGCCATGCATGCCCAAGGCAGGGTGAGAGTCCTCCCCAGGACCACTGGACCATGTCTCTCACCCAGTCCTGCACTGGGGGCTCATTGCAGAAACAACCCTTTTGCCACTGGGCCCAGGTGGGGAATGAGCTCTTGTTTGTCTGTGGTGCACAGCCTGCAGCTGTGCACACAGCAGGACTGTGCAGGCACTGGGCAGCTGCTCACTGACCCAGCACCATCAGCTCCACTCTGCTGGCTGCTGTAGATAAACACCGCACCTTGGCAAAGGTGGCTTCACTTTGGCATTTTCCCCAGAGTGCTCCAGACCCCAAGACACTGACTACAGCTGTACCAGAGCTATTACTTGACTGTAAAGGGACCAAGGTGACAGTGGCAGTGGGAAAGCAGAGTGATAAAGGCTGCAGCCCCAGAAGGAGGAAATCCCCTAACCCCCAGCAGCTCCTCAACATCACACCAACATACAATGCTTTCACAGTAGAAGAGACCAGCCACCCTCCTGTGGAGCTCCACTGATTCATGTAAACAGTGCTGACAACTGACAAGTAAAGGAGTAATTTCCTGTAGCAAGATCATTTCTCTTGAACCACACAGGTCTCAACACAGTAATGCTGCACTCTTTTCTTAGTATTTGCAACATATGCCACTACAGAAAAAAAAGTGTTCTCTTTCTCGTTACTTAAATCAGAAGGATATCTCAAAAGAGGAGAAAAATTTATATAAACTAATAATCAGAATAGTAAAGCTGGAATTTTGTTCAAAAAACTAATTCTTCCTGTTCTGGTTTTGAACCTTTTAGATAAAAAATGAAAATATATATTTTATATTTCTTTATGCTTACTCAATGTTCTCAGAACAGTCGTACTTGAATTTCCATTAGAAATCCAATTACTCCTATTAACTACTTAAGCCACACACTGACATTATTATCCCCAAAGTTCTTTTTACACATTCACCAGAGTTCTACTTGCTAAGACGTTGATGGCATGAGCCATACATGAGGACGCAACCAACTCTTCCTAAGGACCAGGGAGCCAAGAAGGAGATTCCTGGAGGGCCCAGTCCTGGCTGAGAGCAGCAGAATGCAGATTCCTGATGGCAGCAGCTCCCACAGAGCACTGCACTGCTCCAACTCACACTCCTGTTCGCAGCTTTGGTTGTGCCTTTCTACTCAATACATGGAATTTGGATCTAGACAGCCTCCAGGGCAGCAGTGAGAAGCTCAGCAATATTTTGCCAAGTCTACTCCTTGAAGCATGAGGCTGGCTTTAAGCACAGCCTGAATTAACCCTTTCAGCCCCCTGCAGCCCCACTCCAGCCTGGCAGCAGTGCAGACCTGCAGTTCCTGCTGCAGCTCAGGTGAACATGCCAGCTTTGCCTGAGCAGGGAAGGAGAGACAAAGCAGTGAGGACAGAGGACAAGCAGGGACAGGCAGCTGCAGAGGAACATCTCTTTCTTAGCAGAGCTACAGGACATTTTCCATCTCTTGTTGCTGTGCCAACTAACAAAAGCATGCTGATCTAACTTCCCTTCAACTCAATGGCTGACAGGCAAATTATTTTAAAAACAGCACAGGTGAGCTTCACTTGAAAGAAGAAAAGCTGCTGTATTAACCCTACAGACTGCAAGGAAGAAAATCAATACCTCTCAAAAAACCCTCCAAAAACAAACCAAAAGCCATAAAAACAAAATACATGATCTCACACACAACCAAACAAAAAACCCCCAAGTGTGTCAGGTACAAGCACAGATGAAGTACTCACTGGTTCAGTGTCAGTCACTCCTGCCCTAAGTTCAGTATGGGCAATCCCAGTTCCATCACTGTGCTGATTAGAGTGGTACAAAGCCTAGTGCATCAAGGGCATGCTGTATTAATCCAGATCACTAACAGCATCCTTGTCAAAAGTCTCTGCATTTCCAACTGATAGTGGTCAATACCTGTCCAATTCACAATGCCACACTTTAATTAAATTATCTTACAGTAAATACACTAAAACCTCTATTACTTGATTGTACTTCAATTTCAGCTTTCAAATTCTTAAAGACTTCCTTGTGAAAGGTAAGCTTAGAAAACAGTGCCATCTAATGCTAAGGAACATAAAAATAGAATAAAAATAAAAACTAATAAAGGTAAAAAATAATGTTGCAAATTTGTTTTACACTGATTTTCCACACCATTTCCACACTCAACAACAGCTTAAATAGAAGTTTAAAATGCATCTGCCAAACGACACACCAGATTTGGCAAACAGCATTGCTAGTTCAAAAATATCTTTTATGATGGTAGAAACACCTAATTCAGGTAAGGGAGAAGTACTTGTACTTGAAAAACAAATTCTCGAACTACTGCACTCACTTCACATTGCTTGAGAGCAGCAGGGAACCTGAGGATGCGTTCCAAACGAGACCTATTTCTAGCAGTAAAAACTAAATGACGACAAATAAGATTACTTGCAAATCATGATACTGAACAGCTCCAAAGAAGATGCACAACACTGCCGTCATTAGCCACAACTCATAAAAAAGATAATTTACAGTGGAAGAGTAAACACCATTCTGTGGTTCTCTTGGTCAGCTTTGTACTGTGTATGTGCTTTTAAATGTTCCTGTGCCAAACTTTTATGCAGGACAAGCAAAATGAGCAGGATCCTAATGCACAGAGAAAGAAACAAATGAACATGCCTCTTCTAGGACAGGTCTCCTGACATCCATCAGCTTCAAGCGGTCTGGAGCAAGGGCTTTCCTCTCAAAACATTCTGGCAAACAGCTTCCTGAGGTGTGACATCTGTGCACAACTGACAAGACCACATTTGTTTTCCATAATCTCAACTATATATTTAAGAGCTCACAGGCACACAAACATTATCCTGAATGAATCAAAGACAGCGCAGGAAGACACAGCTACCAAGTTCACTGCAAGTTAAATGAACACGGGAAACCAAGGAAAAACTGCTTCTTTATTATTCCAATAATTCACATACTAAAATCCAGCCCTGACCATTAAGAGAAATTTACAGTGAACTGAATTCATGTATTAATGCTGCCATGTATTCATTCAAATTACATGAACAGAGCATTCGCATGAATTTTCAGCCACTGGACTTCTAACTCATGCTGTTACCGATTGTGAGGAAAATCCAATTTTCACCTAAAAATACCAGCACTTTTCAAAATTACCTTCAAGCAAAGTACGTGTACTAGATGGCTGTCCTGCCCAAGTCATGAAAAATTTTCATGTCCTCTCCAAAGACACCACGGCTTTCGATCTAAATCCTTCAATTCCTTATTGTACACAATGACACTCTTCTGCAAGATGAGCTGCTGAGAGGCTACATTTAGGATTTTTCCCAGCTATCCTTCACTAAAATCCCAGAAACACAATTTCTAGGTTTTTTTCAGTACTTATTACAGGACTAAGAATACATTTTAAAAGCAAGTATCTTGCCATCACCATAGCCACTGTATGCTAGCCCTGTTATGTTTAATGCTTTTACACCAAAAGGCCAATAGCTCCACAAAACATTAATTTTATCTCAGTTGAGAGCTAGGGAGATCAGGAATGGATGTGGATCAACAAGTTTCATTCTTCATTTCTTTTAACTATAATGGAATGCAGTGGTACATTAATTGTGTAGGGCTTGAATGATGTAGATTGTCTTTACTGAGGCAAATACCAGTCTGGATTTACTCCTCTTTATTTATCTTCTCTGTTAGTATACTGTAAATATCATGTTGCACTAGGCTCTTATCACAGCATCCAAGCTTTCTGTTTTGGGTCTAACACACTTCCACTAAATTCTCACCATGCACACAAAACCAGAAAGTACTTTTCAGTAAAAGAGAGCTGGCGAGGGACATTTCCCAAAGGCTGGTAGTGCCAGGACAAGGGGGATAAAACTGAACCAGGCATTAAACTGAAGGAGGGACCATCTAGATTAGCTATTAACAAGAAATTTTCCCCGTGAGGGTGGCATGGCCCTGGCACAGAGTGCCCAGAGAAGCTGCCCCATCCCTGGCAGTGTCCAAGGCCAGGCTGGAGGGAGCTTGCAGCAACCTGGCCTGGGGGGAGATGTCCCTGCCCATGGTCCCTTCCAATCCAAACCATTTTATGAATAAAGAAAGGCACTACTTTGGAGGCTCAAGCTAAGTGTTTACCTTCAAAACCAAACCAGCCGAATACAAATTACACAAAAAATAGATGTGGTTAAACAGCGGCTAAAATACAGAAAGGTCATCTCTAGGAAAACTAAAGGTTTGTCTAAAGGAAATACAAAGGACCATAAATACTGGCAGGCTAGATATCAGAACGTGGTCAAAGATAAATAACACAGAGTGTTTTAAGATCAGCTTATAAGACTCATAAACCTAGTAACACATCCTTCTTCAAAAAGACCAGAATACCCTTCTAGGAATCTGCAGAAATAGTTACTATTCAAGGTATAAAAGGAGAGCTCAGGGAACATTATTGCATTAAAAAAACCCAGGTTTTGGTTAATTTTTAACTAATATTTACAACAAGACTGCTTAAAGGTAGATCCTTACAGGATTCCCTTACAGCATAAAGCACATTATAGCATTTTTTTACCACCTTCCAATCCAGGGGCTGCTGGAAGACACTGCAATAGGAGATGAGAACTTTTACTCAGAACATTAAAAAATAAGAACCACTGGCACAGGCAGCACTCATCTGTGACCTTCTGGGCAAATCCATGGGGAAAGAACTGCACTGTCAACTCTGCTGGGAAATCTCTGGCCTCAAAGTGCCCAAATACAAGAAGTTTATGTTACATATAAGGTTCCCATTTTGAAAAGCAGTTCCAGGACAGAGAGGCAAGAACACCAACAGTTTTGACACCTGTAGGTGGTGAAGTGCCAGGAACCATTCTAACAGTAATCTATGAGCTCACAGATGCCTGTGATGTATCAGGAAAGGGTCAGCATGGATCTTGTAGCACTCACCACACAGCACCATCCCATGGGAATTCTCTAGTATCCACACAGTTAATAAACTCAGCTGACACAACATTTCAAAGTAGCTAGAAGAAATTAAACTGGCACAACTGGAAGGAAGAACATAAAGAAGCATCTACATGACTAAATAACTAGTTGTCATTTCTAAGTAGCTGTAGGTAAAAAACCCAGAGTAAATAAGATCTTCACTTTTTTTTCCTTATGCAGCTTAGCAATCTAGAAGTGATTCTACACAGAATTCTTATCTTTCTTGTGTTACAAGAATTCTTATTCTTATCTTTCATTTTTGTAGCTATGTGGATTTTTTGTTTTTTGCTTAAATCTCAAATTACTTCAGAGTAAACTTCCTTTACCTTCTTTCAACCATGCCGTTCTTTTATGATATCCCAAGATTTAATCCTTAAACCTACATGCCTAATGCTCAGACAGCTTTCAAGCTAACTGCACCAAAGCTGGTGTTTGCAAAAGAGCTGGTTTTGTTGTGGAAAAGATCTACCTTTGCCCACAGTTCTGAGCAAAGCTTCCCACAATTTTGTGCTATTTCTCCAGAACATGGCTTAAACAGAAACTGCCAGAGAAGATGCAGTTCTGCTCTAAGCTCCCTCAGTAGCCTGTTCACCTGGGCAGACACTGAAACGCTTCTCTGCAAGTCAGCAGAAGTCACCCAGGTTTTTCCTCACACAATAATGAACTGGTCACAGCACAGGGATTGGTAGCAAACAGTGTCACCACAATGAAACACAGGATAAAGGAGGGGAGAGGGAAACCTCTTTAGTTCCTCTTTCAAGCATCCTGTGATGGCATGGCTGCACAAATTAGTAATGGTGTTAACCAAAGCATGTTTCTTTTCCTCTCTATCATATACAGAGTGGATAACCCTAGGTATAATGTTTGGTTGGTTTTCATGCAGTATCTGCCTAAATGACTATGATGAAACGGTTTTAACAATTCTGCAGCAAAGCCAGCTTTACACTACTCACCTCTGGTGCAATGGGTATTTAACAGACGGATAGGTTATGCAATACAAAAATATACATTATCATTGTGAACTTTGGTGTAAGTTCTATGTACTAGGGAATGTATGCAGGTTTGCTCTTCTTTCTACAGAAAAAAAAGCAGTGTAAATTATTCTGGTGGTTCATGGCCATTTTAAAATGTATTACCTCTAATACACCATGTGCCATTATGAATCATCACAGGAAGAATGCTTTGATGACATATATCACAATTTACAGGCTCTCCTGATGAGGCAGATAATACTCTAATGTAACAGATTCGAGGGATTTAGCAGAGAAAAAAAATCATTTTTGTTCTCTTTAGATGCTTATACAAAGACATAGGCTAGGCTCAATTCACCCCCACTGACATCAGAATTTATAAAAGCAGATATCCAACAACGTCATGGTGTCAGGAAAGGATACACGACCAGCATGTTTAATTGCCTTGCATCTTTCCATGCCCTGTGAATGATGAGAGCCTTGATTCCCACTACTCAGCAACAGTATGGTTGTTAAACTCAGCATGCCCATGACACCAAACTGACTCATGTATTCCACGCTACAGTCACTTGAGGAGAGAACCAAGCAAATACAGCATCATGATACTGCAGCCTGAACCACAGGGAATCATAAACTGTATTATCAACCTGCCTCTCTAACACTTCCTGTAAGATCTATTTAGAAGAGACCAAATTAACTTCAGGTTCAAGGCAGGAGGACAGCAAAAGATGGAATTTTAGACTTTGCTCTGCTGCATTTCCAGCTAAAAGGAAGAGTCTTGAATTTCAGTGCATTGTAATTTCCTGTTGTAGATCTCTTACAACCTGGTAAATATCCCAACAAATATTGCTCCAGTTAAGTGTCACTGACATTACTCTGCAGTCAAAAGTGAGGCTATAGCTCCTTCAGAACACAGAAGTTCTTTCTAGAGGATCTGAACATTCCAACTTAGCTTGATATGATTAGCAGCACGGTGTGACAGTCACATGATATTCAGGATATCCACATACCTGCATTCCATTCTTTGCCCTATTATTCCTTTGCTGCATCTTCATGTCCAAATGCAGAGACTCCTCTGGGCAGCCACCCAGGGATGGCTGTCCCACAGCTGCTCTGGATTGGCAGCGGGCTCAGAAGGCTGCTGGCTGAAAAGCACTGAGGGAGATGCACATCACCTGGAGAGTAGAAGTGTCCAAGCATGGCGCCAGTGCCGCCGGTGTGAGCAGCCCGAAGCAGATGCACACGGAACATGGGAGGCACCATTAGGCTGCATGTCCCAGCGTGCTCAGCACTAGCACAATTCCCTAACACAGTGCAGGGGATGCACATGTCAGTCCTGCCTGTCAGGAAGCCCTGCAGCAGCTGCAAGCTGAAGCACAGCCTGGAGCTGGGAAATGTGCTCTCCTCAGGGCACTGCTGAGCTGTGCATGTGCACCAGTGCCCCATCCCACCCTGCACACAGTGTCCCTTCACTTGTGCCACAGCAGCCTCTGTCTTCAACCTCTCCCAAGGCCAGAGACACACTCTGAATTACACTAACATTACCAGAAGCATAACCCTACACAAGTTACATTTTGGTTCACAGTACATTTCTGTTTGCAAATGCCTTTGTCTGGTAAAGCCAGCTAAAGCACAAATACACATTTTGACAGCATGAGGCATTAAAAACAGATTCTTCTTTTTGATCATTGCATTTAATCTTTCAAATTTACATTATTAAGCAACAATAACATGATAGGCTTCTAAATACTGATCTAGTACATTGCTCTCACTATCTAATGCAGTTATAAGTATAAACTAAAAATTATAAATTCGTCATGGAGCAATTCACATGCTGCACTGATTTCCTACCCAAAGTGCACGGCTTTTTGAGAAGATAATTCTAATTTAAGTCTTGACAAGACTGCAGTGTCTTTGAGAACTGCAATGAAAAGCGGTTCCTGTGCTGTGCTTCCTTGTGCACAAAACTAGCGAGAGAACGGCGCAGCTGCTGTAGGTAACAGAGAATTCTGACTCCAAAGTCAAAATGGGAAAGCGTTTATGGCTACTTTGGGTTTCAGACACCTACAAGGGAAAACAAAATAAAAGCAAAATGCAAAAGGGAGATGATCCCATAGTGTTCAGCTAAAACAATGCTGGAACTATACATCTGCTATTCTGTTCCAGTAAAACTACTTCCATAGCATTCCTCCTGTTCCCCTTCAGCTGCACAGACCTCCTCCCATAGAAACACACAAAGACCCCCCGAATGACCCTAGGACAGCACTTCCCCATACTAATTGCCTTCCTCAGTTTAAGTATTCCCAGTAATTCAGAGGCCCTCTGTCCAGGCTGTACTGATTTTGTGTTCACCATCTCCACTGTCCTAACCCTGCCAGTTGTTGGGGAAAGAAATTCCTATTTTTTTTAATGAGCTACATATTCCAACCATGACAATGACTGCTTTGCGCACACTTTCAAAGCAAATTATTTCTAGGATCAACATGTCATCTTAAATCTACCTAGAAGAGAGAGAAATAAACTCTTGCTCATTTTACATACTGATTAGATTGTATCTCAGATAATGTTATCCCTAACAATTCACTTCTAGTCAAAGGCAGGAATTTCTACAGGAATTCAGCTCAGTGTTAACAGAAGGAGCCCAATTTGAAATTTTTTATGATTTAGGTCTCGTTTATATGAGCCCATTGATTTAAACTTTAATGGGTCTCACAGAAATACTGAGAAGGGTCAGAAATAACTAACTCAGCTTCACAGAACTACCTCCAGCTTACCTGCTCTTCCTTCTCATCAGAATCCATAAATAGAAGCTCATCTGGCAATTAAATCTGTTCCATGGTAAAAGGTATCCGCCAACAAAACTGAGTTTTGTGTTAGTATTGTCTCTGCCACAGTCTCAGAAAATAAACTGCCCACCATAGTCATGAAAACTCCACTGGAGTCAGTTCCTCTTTCAAAGGATGCATTTGTGCCTAAAACCCAGGTCACTCAGAAGTGGCCAGCCTGCCAATCTGAGCTATTCTCTGCACTCAGCCGTAGTTTTATCTTGCACATTACATTCCTCTCAAAGGCTGTTTTTTTTTTTTTCTTTCTGGAGTCTTTACACATCTATACTCTGTAGTTAGTGTTCCCTCCAACCTTACACTGCTAGCAAAACCAATTTAGAGAAGGTCTTTTTCCCCTGCATCCTCATGCTGTTAGCCACAGAACAAAATGATCAAGAGTGAAATATTCCCCTACCTCCAAACAGGGACAGTTCACTGATATAATTTCTAAGATACACTCATACATGTATGTGAACTTTCCAGAAGCAAAACAGGACAACAATTCCTAACCCCAACAGCAGCTGGGTTTTAACAGCCACCCAGTCTGTGTCAGTGAGAACCAGCTGGAAACACCAGGCAAGCCCACCCTGTACTGTGAGCATCCCCAGCCCACAAAGTCAGAAAAACATGGCATTGTACTTCCAGCTGATGTCCTCAGGATCACTTGCAAAAACAACCAACAAGTTTAAGAGAGAGGTAATTTATTATATCCCACAGCACACTGGAGATGGATAAGAGAGGTTAAGACTTCCCACACACACATGCAGGAACTGCAACAGGTTACCCAGAGAGGTTCTGCAGTCTCCATACCACTTTCAGCAGAAAGCTGGACTAGTTGGACTATTTATCTGATAACCTTATGATGCAACAAAACAATTTCCTTCTTTTTTACTCTCCACTCTTTACATGTGCAACAAAACTTTATTCAGCAATAGCCACTGAGGCTTTGATTCTGTTGCCAGAAATAAAACAAGCATTCACAGAAAAAAAAAAGAGATCAGAGAAGGCTGGAACACAGCTTTTAGAGACAAATATGTCACAATAGGCAGGAAGAAATCATGAAACAGTCTGCACTAGCAGTGTATTCAGAGAAATATATCTGAAATACAAATATCTATGCCCAGTTGTCACACAGCATTTACAGACTGGCAGAAGGAGCAGCAGTCTTGATTTTCCACCGAAGTATTTTCTACATTGCCACTTGAGGGAGGAGAAGGAGAATCTCAGATAAATCTCACAGAAATATATGTGTAGGCTTCATACTGAACTGAGTTACTTTTTTTTTTTCTGCAAATAACAGTAAAAGTGAAAAAGAGAGCAAGAGAATAGTTGCTTTTTCATTATTTGGACAGAAGCAGTTAAGAGAGGGAAGAAAGGAAGACAGTTCTTTACTCAATGCTTCCTCCCTCTCAACTGCAAGTAGAATTAATGAAGGGCAATTGTCCCAGCAGACTTTTCCTCCATTTTTAGGGCACACTGACCAAGAAGCCATTGCTTACTCAGAATAAAAGGCTCTCCACTTTCCCTGAAAGGACACGGACAGAGCTCAAACTGCAGGACAAGCTATGC
This sequence comes from Sialia sialis, assembly GCA_009812075.1. Lineage (NCBI taxonomy): Eukaryota > Metazoa > Chordata > Aves > Passeriformes > Turdidae > Sialia > Sialia sialis. The sequence continues at coordinate 26,138,512 of VRYO01001366.1, forward strand.
TGCAGAAGCACCCTGGGTACATTTTCAGCAAAGCCAGGAACGGGGCTGTGACAAGCAGCGACCAACTCCCTCCTTCAGATGCCAAGAAGAAAATGAGTAAGGAGTAAGTCTTAACGTTAGGAGCACCCCTCTGCTACTGCAAAGACAGCTGATTCTACTGCCTCCAGATGGAAGGGGCAAGAAAGAATCTGCATTTCAGGCTAACAGAGGTGGTACATCCTTGACATCCAAAGTCCTCAATCAGGAATTTGCCTTCTTGCTCTTGGCAGATAAGGTGGTTAGTGCAGAGTTAAACCAGAGCAGGAACTTTGCCTTGATCTCTGATACTTCTTTAATTCTATGATTCCAGGTATTCCACTCATCCAAGGAGAAACTAGACAAAAACTATTCCCACCCCAGAACAGGATTAGTCTAGCAGAGTTTTATGGCTAACTCACAGATTCTGGACAAGACCTGTCTGAGACTGTGACAGCTCAAAAGAAACATCCTCTATATAGTAGTGAGTGGAGATCCACTAACCTCTGTTTTTACTGATAGCACCACCTAAAGTGACCGAGCATGCCCTCAGATCCTGTGCAAAAAGACTGCTTGCCTCAGGCAAAATCCCATTTAATGTTTCTGCTGCTTTTGCTCTATTCAACCCTACACAACTATACCAGCACCAAGGTCTGCAAGGCCAAGAAAACAAATACCCAACTCTGATGTTATTCTGGAAACACACATTTCTAAAGCTGTTTCTTCTGTCTCTTTAAAACAGTCTACTTTGCTCCAGGTCTCTAAGAAGTCACAGTGCCAGGTAGATACCTACAAACACAGACAGACCTGAAGAAGATGTCAGGAACCTGATCACCAAACCAAAAGGATGCTCAGTGCAATGAACATGACTTAAAACACCTTCCAGGTGACTCAGTATTTTTTCAGTAAGCTCTGATGCAGATTCATCCTTTAGAATCCTAGTATAGAATGCAGATTTATCGTATGTCAGCTGATTTTTGGAAAAGATATAAATTGAAAAAAACGCAAATTATGTGGCTGGTTTTGTAAGCTAATTCTAGGTAGCAAGAGCACCAAAATATTTTGCTGCAGTGCATTTTATAACAACTGTAATAGAGTAAACCTGGGGAAAGTGCCTCACCTCGGAGCAGCACCTTTCACTAGCCCAATCAGCATTCCTGGAAAAGAAGAAGCAGTTTCCAAGGTACAAACGTAAACAGCACTGATCAAAGTTCCATAACCAATTGAGTAAACCAGCTTTTTAAAGACAGGAGAATTTAAAACAAACCCAAAAAATCCTGGCATAAATATAAGTTAAGACTACTGAGAATTTAAATACAACCCTATTGGAGGAGTATCTCTTGAAGAGAAAAACAATACAGACAAGGAAGGAAGCCCAGATTCAAGCACACACCATCTTGGTTTTCAGCACAGCACAGACAAAAGTGAATGTGTTCTCAGTAGGCAGTACATCACATTTTCCTTGTGAAAGGAACAGTATTTCCCAAACTCTTCCCAAATTCTACATTAACAGTTCACCCTTGTACAACCTTTGCAGCCATAGGTAATCAGAAAACTCATTCTAATTTGGAAAAAACATAATTTCCATTTTTGTCTAGTCCAAACAAGTCAATGCACTACATTTTTAGTTTGTCATTAGAACATTACAGATTCTTAAGCTCTGCTCAAGAGCCTATGCTTCTCTCCTGACCTACATAAACTGCATTTAACATCTCTTTGCAGATGAGTGAGTTTGATACCAACAGAAACCCAATGCTGCAGAGTAAAATAGTCTCAGATTTATTTAAGAGAATATATTTACAAAACAAGAAGTATATGAAGATTTTTAGCTCCATTATATAAGAATTAGTACAACTCCATTTACAAACTCTTGGCTGCATTAGTGAAATATCAATACCTTTCTATCATTTTAATGATGTCACAGGGTCAGCTGAAGCTAATGGAATTGCACAGTGGTTTAATTCAGACCAATTAGGATGGTAAATTAATTGAAGGTTTGTCACTCTCGCGCAACACCACCACCACAATAAAACCTTTGTGGAAGTTGCTCCACCTCTGTGCCCAGACTGGAGCCCCATAGCAGTGCTGCTTGAAGAAAACCTGCGCTTAGGAATTCAGGCTGGAATTCAGGCAGCTCCCACCTCCAGGCACTGCAGGGGGAGCAGCACTGCTGTGCACAAGGGTGCAGTAGCACAGCACTTAGCTCAGGCGGCAGTTTAAGCCATGGATTCAGCAGGGCTGCCTCTGGACACCTGCAGAGGGTCACAAAGCAAGGCAGGTGGATCCTGCCCTGCACCCTCTGTGCCACAGCAGAGTGCCATTCCTCTCTGATCCCTGCCATCAGCTTTTACCCAGCTGGGCCAACCCACTCACACCAAGGAGACTGTGACTCCGGAATGCTGATGGACATGTACCCCTGTACCGTAAGAGCATGTGGGATTCCATGTGACTGGTCAGAGGTACCACCCTAAGCTGGTACCCAGAGCACTGCAGGTGTATCCCCCACACCTCTGCTTCTCCCTGCACTTCACATTCCTGCTCAGGTGTGCACTGAAGGGCCCAGCCCTGCTCTGCCTGCTCTACCTCAAACACCCTTCCCTGGAGCACGGCTGCCTCTGCACCAGTGCACACCCATCCACACATCAGGGGATGCACAACCCTCACTCATCCAAGCTTGGGCTGATTCATATTTTCATGTCTTCTAGCAAGAGATAAAGCTGTTCACAGAGACAAAGAAGCCATAAATTCAGATCACAATTTCAAAACAGGCAGCATTTATAAATACTACTTTTGAAAAGCTGCCCCTCATAACGACTCCTTTCAATTGGACCATTTCAAGTGAATTTTCTAATTTTCATTACCAAATATTTATGACCCAGGATACTGACTGGGTAAGAGTTTTTTTCTTCTTTTTCTTTTCCCCCTGATGGACACTGTCACGAGAACTACAGCGAAATGCATTCCTCCTCCTCTGATAATAATACATGCAATTTTAAATTATAGAAGGCAACGTTTTTTTGATGTTGTTACTTTCAGTAAAACAGACCAGGCCGGCTGGAGATGTTATTTCTACCCTGGAGAGTTTTGTGCAATGTTTTAAATTGTAAAGGGAAATAAGTGATTCCAGCTTTTATGACAACACAATTCTCAGTGACTTCTCCTGGTATTATTTTTCTGGGAATTGCTGCACACTGCAGACTAACATAAACTTCTATGAGCATCTTGAGAGATATATGCATTTAAAAGTTTATTTAGGCAAGGTAAAAGATTACACTGAGAAGACTACATTAGCACACACTAAGCAGAAATGAGCCTGATCTCCACCCTGCCTACATTCTGCTCATATGTAAGTGGACAGTTTAGTTTAAAATTCCTACTTCCACTTGGATGCAAAGACCAAATCTTTACATTCCAGTCAAGCCAAATACAGATTCCTTTGTGAGAATAACTGGAAACAGTTCTTCCTAGGCAACAACCAGTGAAAATCTAAATGATGTAAGTGTAACTGGATTGTATTAAAAGTTTCCAAAAGGAATTTAAAAATATTGATACTGAAAAAATGAATTTCTCAAGTCAAAAGGCAGCAAGCATCACAAGGAGTTCCTGTGGCTTTATTCAGCATTAGCTCAGTTGAGATCCTGGGATAGATGGCACAAACTGAAAACAAGCACTACAATGCAAATTGGCAAGCCTGAAGGAACAGCACGGACATCCAGCAAAATTCTTGTGTCCTATGGGCACTTTCTTCATTCTAAAGAGTTTCTGTCAGGCCACCCCGCCCGCCTTCCACCTGACATGAAAACAGAGCTCTCTCCTAAACAACTGTTTGCAGACAATACCAATTACAGTGATGGCTAAACCCACATGGAAATCAAAGTGTCCCACCCCCTGCACTCCAACGCAGCAGAAACTTCTGAAAGAAAAATCACCAAGTTCCCTTTCCACTAATAAGATCTAAAATCAGATCTATAGATAGCAGAGGGGGACAAGAGAAACAATTTAGAAACAGCACTCCCTAGTAACAGGTGGCTGAACACAGAAATATATTCTTTTTTAGATTTTTAACAGGTCCCAGTTCCTTCCTCACACCATACATCCATCTTTCTGAAGTACCAAGATTAATTCAAACAAACACCCTTAAACAAATGAAATTTGAAGTCAGTAGCATCTCATAAGAACCTGTTTGTTTCTCTGGCTGTACTTTCCAAACACTGAAAATAACATTAACTGTATGGACAGACAGCTAAGATAAAGTTATCTTCTGGCACAGCTGCCAAGAAGCAATGCACAAAAAGAATGTACTGAGACTTCATTCTGCAATATGAATTGGTATTTTTGTATTAAGTGTGTATGAAAAAATTACACTCATAAATTTTCTTCACTCAGGAGAAATATCAGTGTAGTAGTTCTACAGAAATGGCAGGAAACTGCTGGAGAAGAAACTTGTTTCTGTGGGGAATATGGAAAGAATTGGACAAGTGTACTGTAGACACATGAATGTTACATATTTAAATACAAGATCTGTAGAAAGAAGTGGTCAGCCTTCTCCCCAACGTGTTCCCATCTCCACAGAAACACACAACAGCTGCTACAAGAAGAGCTAAGCTAACTGCTTTGACTGAAAATTAGGATTTTAGCTTTCTCACAGAATTACAGGGATTCCCCAAGAAAACACAGGAACCAGATTTCCAGTTTGGTGGTTTTGTTACCCAGTACAGTTCTTGGGAAGCGTGTCTGCATGCACAGTGTTATCAATTCTAAAATGATGACTAATTATTCTGTCTTTTCCCTTGAGTGAAGATCAGAAGCAGTCTGAACGAGTTCACACTTGCACAAACAAAAGCTACAACACAAACACAGCAGGAGTTACAGAGTTTGGCTCACAACATGGTTGGTGTACTTTGTTACCCTCCTAAAAGGAGCGCAGAAGAGATTTACACCCTAACTTGCTTAGAGTATATATATAAAAAGCCAAGGTTAAACATCAGTTAAAAGGTAGCCTTCCACACAGAGTAGTTGCATCTGCTTTGTTTGGTCAGAGTTTCATATATGACACAGATTTTAATAAGTTTTAGCTAATGCTTCTGAAAGGCTTTTCTGGAACCAATCCCTATTTTGTAAGAACGCAATGTGTAAGATTTTTAGTTGTTTTTCTGAATGAAACCAAATTTGCAAATATGAAACAGTTTATTGTCAACATGTGTTTAACAGCTGCATTCTTCTGAGGCAGTGGAATGAGGAGAATACTGACAGAAATTAGTTTGGGAGAGCTGTGCTGGGCAAAGGATTCAACAGGAAAGGTGCACAAGGAGCTCAAAGTTTTAATAGAACAGAGACAGCATGCAAAAATAAGGGATGAAAAAAACTCTACATGGCAGAAAGAGAATTGTGCAAATCTCCAAAGTCTGCAAGGAGCTCAGAAAAAGCGACCTCAGCACCTGTTCTGTCCCCCTGCACTTCAGTTCCCTAATTCATTCTAGTCTAACACAACTGCAAATTCAGTATTCTTGAAGCAATCAACAAGTCTGTTGCTCAGAACCAACACCATACAGAGCTAAATGGTGCTTGGTCAGGCTGCCAGAAGGACTTTAAAAGCAATAAATTATTACAGTTCTAGGAAGTACATTAATGTCTCAAGTACAACTGGCTGTCATTTTCCCATGTCAGTGTTAGGCATGCACACTACAACTGCCAGGAAGAAGGGCAAACTACTGCTGCAGCTGTTCTCATCATTTCTCCCAGCTTGCAAACCGTGCTAGCTCTCCCCTGCTTTGCAGTCATATACCAAAGCCTCAACCAAGATCAGGGCTCCTGTGGCAAGACACAACGCTTGCCTCAGGGATCACAGGTTAAAAAGCCAAGACCAGCAAATGGCAGGAGAAGTAATGGAGGAAGCTGGAGATGAAGTTCCTCCCGAAGGCCACAGAGCAGGACATGAACACAACCCCTGTCTAGACTTCCCTTCCTAACAGGTCACATTTTCACTCACCTTCAGCTGAACTTTCTTCTTTGCTGCTTCTCCTCAGCTCTGAATAATTCATTCCCCAGCTCTTAGGTCAAGATTTCTGTTCACATATGATAATGCTAACCAAGCAAGCAGTCTCATGCTGCCATATTAAAACATTTTAGCCAAGAACTTGCATTTGGATTAGCTGCAGTATTTACTCTGCCCCACAGGTATTCTGATTTTGTAGAGTTTATGGCAACAAAACTTAGTAGTGTAAAGGCAAATTGTGAGTTCTACTACTAATAAAAATTCATCACTTTAACATGCAAGACTGGATCACCCATCCAAATGATTTGGAGTCAGCAAGAAATTCTAACTAGTAACCTGCTCTAGATAAACCAAATTGTTCTCTTGACATTAGCTAGACAAAGTTATTGCACTGAATAAAGCTGACATATGTAGTTTTTGGAAGTGCTAAATACAGCTCCTACTGACCCCCACTGTGGTAATAAAGTGACATTTTACAAACAGAGAATGTCCATTGTTCAATTACCCCAAATCAGTTTGTCTCAGAGAGTGTCCCCTGGCTACCCTCTATTAATTACAGCATAGCAACAGAAGCAGCTGAAGTAAAGTGCCTTGAGCCTTTGAACAGAATGCTGCTCACATGATGTTGTGTTATTCTCCTTGCACTCCACACCTAGATTCTGCACCTTCCTGGTTACGTTTTCTGGGAAGGGTACAATACAAACTACCACCTAACTCTAAATCATCCAGGAAAATAAAATGGAAACTGGAAGTGTACAATAAACACTGAGGAAGAGTACTATCAATAGATTTCTTTCTGTTGTGCAAACTGATGGTGCACATCTCCCACAGTGGCTCCCTGAACCAGGCATCAGCTTCCAGTAAAAACTGCAGGACACTGGGAGTCCTTTACCTAAGTGTCATGAAGTATTGTTTGAACAGAGGACAGTGTGAGTAAAAATCATCTAGAACAATTCTCTATCACTTGCATAAATTACATCCTAACTTAAGATTCTGAAATACACCATCTCAAGTATTTAATAGCACACTTTATATAATAAAAATTCAATGGAGCGTAAGGTGGTTGCCACAGCAACTGGATGAAATAGCTCCACGTGAACTAGATGAGAGTGAGAAACATGCATGAGATGTCCTGGTAAGAAATCTGGATGCTGATGGCTGATTACAGTGCACCAACCTAAAGACTGCTCAGTACTCTTCAGACTCTATGGGTGGTGAAAGAGGAGAACTCCAAACGAAGGGCTGGCTGTCCCTTGATCATGACAGCAAATGGCACAGCACAGCTCCCTTAGGCTTTGGTTGACTACTGTGACTAATGTTGGATGATAAATCCTTTGGTTCCAAAAAATGGGCAGGTTTCCCTTTCTAAAGCATAATTCTTGTCCCCTAACTGTTTTATTTATAACAAATCCCACGTCAAGAAGTGAAACAATGAAGCCACAAAAAAAAAAGAAATATCAATCTTCAAGCTGAACAGTGACTTCACAAACAACGTTGTAAATTGGCAGAATTAGACACAATGACTTCTGGAGATGCTTTAGAGTCTACACACCATTCTGTGGTTCTATTTAAGCTGCATGTTTGGCTTCTCATTTCAAAGCTTGTCCTGCCTTAATTCAGGCCCACATACTATTTCTCTTGAACAGAAAAGGAATGCAAAAGGATTTTGAAGGCAGAAAACTCTCACTACTTACTCATGCTTAAGTGAATTTTAAAGTAGGACGAAGAAATGGAATAGAATTGATGCTTTAGAACCACTTCTAAAAAACTTCTGTCATTTTTTTCCAGAAATAATTTCAGCAGTAGTAGTGCCTGCTTCAGTCTGAGACCTCAGCATTAGAAGCATTGGAGAGAAGGTGCTCGTGTGAGGAAGAGCGAGGAGAGGACAAGCATTTAACTTAGTCACTGTCCACACATACTGGACACAGAACTTAAAGGAATAAAAAAAAAATCTATGCATCCTTAATTATGCATCCTTAATCTAAAAGCCTCACATTTTCTGTCATTTTCATTTAATTCAAAACATCAATGCTTTATTTTTGCAGTAGTTTTCCCTGCTGTGGTGTCTTTTGAAATCCAATAGCAGTGTGAGCATACAGTAAATTAGTCTGCAGTCATTCCAAAGACAGGCTGAAAGATGGACTAGGAATAAAATAAAAACACACAACCACATTACTGTGGTAAGTATTTGAGCTAATACCATATGTAATTATACTGCTAATGCCAGCTTCAGCTTATAGTATCTCAGGTGCCCACATTAACATTGTAACATAAGAAATATCAGAAATTAGATAGTAAAGAACTATATGACTTTAAACCTCGGGGAAGAAAACTGTGCAAAAATCATCAGAGGGAGAAATCATGTGGTACACAGTGTATGGTAACTTGTTCCTCGCTGTTTCCAGCACAGTGCTACCCCCCACCACAAGATGCACAGGAGGATGTGCATAACCCTGTGCTGTGGTGAGTTGATCCTTAGCTGTAAGCACAGTTTAACAAAGGCTGCCCAAGCAAAACAGATCTCCTGCAGCTGGAGGGGGAGGAGGAGACATCTCAGTGTTCCCTTCTATCTTCTTGGAAACACACAGCAGTGATGAGAAGCAGCCATTACACACAGGAAAGCCTATCTGAGTATGAGCTGACACTGAATTTCCTAGTGAAAGCTCTGTGCTCACATGACTTCCTGCTAAGTACTATTCACACATGGCAAACAAACAGGACTCACCTGACACAAAAGCACAGGCTCCTTCAGAATGTTAGGAGGAAACTGATGCGAAATGGTTCAATTGTGAAGCACATCCACGAGCCTCCAGAAGACAGTTTTTCCCAAGAGCATTTTAAGGAGCATCCAGGCTTTCTTTCCACTGACTTTACTTATGCCAGCCAAGCAGATTCAAATCTTCCACAGGCTGAAGTGCCCTCAAAATCTGGCTACTGCTTTACACAGTCTGTTGCTTTTCACTATGGTTCTTTAGCTGATTTTTGATCTAAGCAGTGTTTTACACTCAGAAATTCTGTAGAGTTTTAATGCACTGATTAATGTAAAACGTTATGTCATATCAAGGTGTCCTGGTTTTGACACAAATGAGGAGGAAGGATCCAAAAGGGTGTCTCCTCTAAAGAAAAGACCTCTTTGTTGCACAGCCTGCAACCACAGCTTGTTTCTGAACTCAGGGCTCCAAAAGAATTCTGCTGCCTTCTCTCCCCTTGGAGATGAGAGGTACAGGACTCAAGTCTGCGCACCAAGCAGACGAGAGGGTACTGCATCCAGGACCATAACATCACCCCAGGACACAGACGCACACAGAAAACCATTTCTGACTAGCTTTACAGTAGGTAAGCAAAAACTCTCAGACATTTCTGGGGTGAGGAGGGGGCTTCAGGGGGACATGGGAACAGACACAACGCAGATTTTGGACAACCAGAAGCTATGTGCAGTTAAGTGAGGATACGTATCTGGGAATGTAGTTTATCTGTTTCAAACCTGCTGTCCCAGAACTTGGGGGGAAAAAAAGTAAACGTCTCTCAGTTTAGTACTACCATAAGGAAAACACAGATACATTTTTGTGTAAACAAACACATCACATCTAGTGTACCAAAAAAGAGGGCAAGAAAAGTCTTTTACCTCTCTCCTAAGTGCCTGAAGTTCCAGCAGCAGCAGCCTGCAACTTCTGCGAACAATTTCCCACCACTTGTAAAAACACAATAATTTTTACTGCTCACAAAAGAAGTGTCATTCATGCCCTTTGCCCAATCCTACATAAAATTAAGTACTCTATTCCAAGTGTGATAGTTCTAGCACCTTTAGTAATAGGACATTTGATTCAGTGAGAGAAGATGCAAAAAAAGAAAGGAAAAAAAACTAAAAGAAAACAAAAAAGAGAAACAAAAAAACCCAATCAAAATAACCAAAAGAGAGAAACCAACAAAATACTCATATCATCTATCTCAACCAGTTTGAAAACACACTGAAAAAGGAATTATTTCCAGAAATCTTAACTTTTTTACTTTTCCATTCTATGGAATAGTTCACACTAATAAACTGCAATCTAGTTACATCTTCGTAAACAAAGAATTAAAATATGGTAACATAATTAATGCCAACCAGGATGTATTTATGGGAAAAGCGTCTCAACCAACCTGATGAGATTAAAAGCTCATATTAAAAAGAAAATTGCTTGATGTAGTTAGAATTTTATGTGGATAAATTAGACCTGGTACTTCCTGAAATGTTGACTGAGAACTTGAAATGAAAAAAACATATACCACATGCTAATCAAATTAAAAACTGATTAAGTGACAAATCTCAGTTGAAAGTTGTAGCAGAAAATCCTCATCAGGGGAGCAAGGCTTTTAATGGGTTCCTGCAGGCTCTACATGCTTTTAATAATTTACTTTTTACAATTAGCTACCCAATGGAAAAAAATAACAGTAAAATGTGGAGATGAGACAGAGGAAAAAGCAAGAAATGGGAGTGCCATGAATGTCCAAGGACAAATACCAGCCAGAGCAGCTTGCACTTTAATACTGCTAACCATGCACACAAGCAAACCTTTTGGCACACTCACGGCTGGGACAAGGAGTCTCTGAATCCCTGTGGCACAGGACACCAGTAGGAGCTCCAAGGTGCTTCTGTCTGGCTTCGTCTCCCTGCAGAGGAACCTGAGCTCTTTAGCACCCTTGATTGCAAAGGGCTGCTGTGTGTGTGTGTGTGTGTGTGTCTGTGCACTCCTCTCAACGCACGTGCAGGAGCACAGAACAGCACCTTCTTCCCAGGGGTAAGGAAGGGCAACACAGGCTACTTACCCAGGAAGAGTCACGTGCTGCCGTGGAGACAGGATACGTTTTTGATGGATACAAGTTCCTCACTAAGGCGAGGGCTGAAATTGAACTTACCTGGCTCATTACACTCCAAGCAAGAATCAGTGGAAACCAGCAACTCCTCTTCCCCAACATGCTCCTGAGGAATGGGAAATTTATTCAGAAAAAGATACAACAAAAACTCAGCCGAAGACAACTAAAATCTCCCGTAAGTCCAAGTTCTGCAATTTCTCAAGCTATTACTGTAACTCCAATAGTACTTTTCTCTTTCACTATCGAACTTTTCTTTAAAATCTCTAGTTTGAAGTCAGCCGTGGTCAGCATTTTAAATATCTCCAAAGTAACCGTTTGCAAAAACACAACCTATGCTGCAATCATGAGACCAACAGCCAGCAGAGTAGTTGCAGTGAATAAGAAGCTATTTGCATTCAAACTGATTGCCCTCATCAGGTTCAGAAATAAGGTTGCTAAACTGCTCTACACTTAACTTTTTTCCCAAGCATCCTCTCCACATAAATCCCCATCACATCATGACAGATACAACACAAACATTTGCTACCAAAGAAAATGATGAATTTGTAGAACTAAAAATCAATTTTCCGTATGATCATTGAAACTCTGGAGTAAAATCTGTTCTGAAAAGTGGTGATTGTCCTTTATTCAAACAGGACAGTTTCATAAATAATCAATCATATCATACTCACCGGCACAGGTTACCCAGAGGAGCTGTGGAAGTGTCCAAGGCCAGGCTGGATGGGGCTTGGAGCAGCCTGGGATAGCAGAAGGTGTCCTGGCCACAGGAACTGTCTGATCTCACAGGGCCCTTCCAACCCAAACCATTCTATGTTTCCATTTGTTTCACAGCATAGCCCAGCATTTGCTTCACAGGCACAGTTTCAAGGAATCAATTGTTCAGCTACACAGGTTCAATAAATGAAAGGGAAGGGCGCATCTCCAAAGTTAGTTAGTTGTAGTTGTAAATGACTATTCAGAACTGAAATGTGGTACATTTTCATGCTGGCTTTAATCCTGTGCCCTTGTTAATTGCTCTCAGAAAAGCAGATTCTCACTCTTATCCTCTGCCTTCAAGCACTTATTTATATTCCCCCCCTGCCCGAGTGCACATGCTTGTCTGACAAAAAAAGCAAACTCAACAATCAGAACCCCCCTCATCCTGCTATTCAAGGACACAACAAATTAATATTTCTCAAGTTATGAAGGGACCCAAAGACCCATATATATGCATAACTACCTTTCCAAATACAGGCCTTACTTGTCAAAAATCTACAATGTTCAAATGAATGATGGGATTCAAACTTGCTATTAGATGGCAGATGCGACTACAGCTATTAGTGTTCATGTCTAGTATTTCAGCATCTCCTATGGTAAATTATTTCCTGTAACTGAGAAGTAATTATCACAAAGTTATTGGGTTATCAGACTTGTAATGATGTTATAATTGCTTTCATTACACAATTGATCTGTCACAAATGTTCCTATTACAAATATTATTGACCTCCTGCCACTCCTATAAGATAGTTAACGTTTCAGCTCAGTTTGATGTTGCCCTCCTGTGCTGAAGACACATCACAGAAGCCACAAGGTACCTGCAGTCTCTGCAGCTCAGCAGCTCTATCAGAACTCAGCCAGATGTTATTCTGTCACCTATTCTCCCATTTCTTACCTTCTCCATACTTCACCTTAGTGTTTCAACACCTTAACTTCAGTTCCTTATTTCACCAGGCTTCATTTACCCCCAGTGCATCGTGTTTCTCTCCATGTACGGAACGTATTTTGTGTTCTGCAGTCTTCCTTTGGGCACTCACCACAATTACACCAAAACCAAATTAGTTTCTGCTTCCCTTTGTCTGGTATTTTCCTTTTTGATAAAGTAATAGCCCAATTACTTCATTTTTTCTTTTTTTTTTAGAGTGTTCAACTTCCAACTCTTTCCACAATCTTTTTCCTCGTTCTTTCTGGAGATTTCGGTGAACCTGAAATTTAAGAACAGACCAAAGGAAGTACAAATGTACCAGTTTGGTATGGTCTTGTTTTAGCAGCCCCTTCAATCCATGCCTGTTTAGATAGATTTGCTGTGGAATTCTCACCTTCCACAAGCTGTTGTTCTGAAATACCATGAGAACTCTGTGAGTAAGCCTTTGAAAATAAGAGCCCTAAAATCTTATATTGTTAACACCTCTATTCAAGTGGTCCCCTTGTTTTCTAGGCTGGCAATTAAAGTTCAGCTGCTGGCGGCTCAGCAGCCTGCCAGCACCAGAGAGTTCACATACTCTGCATACTGACCTCTGCAAGTCTGTGAGGTCATTGAACCATCCATCTGCCTACACATTGCTTCCTGCATCTCACAGACATTCACACTTTAAAAGCCACAGAGGATTAAAAACGTAACAGGGTGGGGGGAAATCACAGTTAGTATTATTCTGTCCCCTAGAACCAAGCCAATGTGATCAGGAGTTAGGGAACTACATAAACACAGTACTATAAAAAAACAGATGTCTGTAACACTAGAAATTCTGCAGTGTGAGAGTTGACGTATATCCTTTAGGTAGTAAAAAGGGAAGCTAATACCAAGAACATATAATACTGAAAAAATCTAAAACACATGAACCATTAAAATCTCTAGAGAAAAATCTCTGTCAAAAAAAGTAAAAAATAATATAGATTTTAGGTGTTTTGGCATCGCTGGCATTTAAATTACTGCATTACTAAATGAAAAGGAAGAAGAAAAACCCCCAAAGTTACATAACACAAATATGAATCACCATTGTCTGCAGTGAGAAACAAATATGTCTACATTTAGACAGAATTCTTGCCTGTGTAGGAATATGAAATGCCATGTCAGAACTAGGCTACACCTGACTCCAGAGTAGAAAAACCATCTGATTTGCACTGAAGATGCATCAGTGGAGATCAGGAGCAACTTCCACCAAAGTCAAGGAATTGAGAACAAATCTGGCCCTTCATTCAGCCGCCACACAGCCATTCTCTGACAGGCAGGAACAACATTCAGCAGTAAACACGTAGATGAATTTTAAAGGGTAAATTTCAGAAACCATACTGCCACACTCTAATATACTTTTCATTATGTCCCCACTCAAACACTTGTGAGGACCCCCACAAATTCTGAATATTACACTCTAAGAACCTATGGCCAGCTGTGTGATTGACTGTATCACAAGATGAGGTCTCAACAGGTGGGAATCAGCTGTGTCATTTAGCCCATGAACACCCATTTAGACCACAAAAATAACAGGAACAATAGAAGAAACAGCCTTGCAAAGCCGGAGTTACAATCTCTACCTTACAAGTGGCTTTATTAGTACGGACATTTGCATCTCCCAAAGCAGCATCAATCTGCTCATGTGAATCACCAATGCCAGAACGTATGTATTAGCCCTATGGACTTGGAAAGAACAGGAAGGCTCCTGTATCACACAGGGCTTTGGCAGAAAACCTTCCGAACAGACCTGACTGCCAGGCAGCTGCAGCTGTGGAATTCAGAACAAAAGACACAGATTTTGGGCTAGGAGAGGCTGGGTAAAACATACAAAACTCTCACACAAAAAATAAAGCTAACGTCACATAAATATTTCAGAGTGCTACCAGTTGCTTAGCAATGTCCTCTCCCATAACAAAAGCTGCCTTTTGTTGCTAACAGTTCTAAGAGCAGAGCCAGCAATGCTGGTAGTCAGGCTCTGCAGACACTTGTGAGGACAGTGGAGCTGATGCTGAGCTGTCACCACACACCGAGTGTCTCCTGCCCTGCACATGTCTCCCCAGCCTGCTCGGTGCCTGGCTCTGCAGCGCTGTCCCTTTCCATGTCCTCCGCCGCAGCCCCACGGATTCCTGTGACCCAGAGACATGGAGCCAACTGCTCACACCTTCCACTGTCACCTCCCTGCAGCACTCCCCAGGGCTCCCAGGGCCAGCACAGGCACAAGTGTGCAACCTGTGACTGAGGTATCACCTGGTTCTGGGCACAAGCTGTTCCACCAACTGAGACCACCTCCTGTAGCTTCCACCCGATGGAAGCGTGACTGCAGACCTGATTCAACTTCCTATTTAAAGCCAACAACGTTTTCTTCTTACAATGGTGTAGGAGAAAGACAATTCTGCCAGTCTAGCAATGCTTAAGATCTCTTCAGAGGAACTTCACTCTTCCCAGAACAATCTCTCTTTTTAGAGCTAATCTCTAGCGTGCGGATGATGCTCCAGGCAGAGAGGTGGAAGAGATCAGGCAGAGCCAAAGAAATCCATCAGGCCTCTTTTTGCCAGTCTGGAGACAGACTTTAAGAAAAAGAACTTTTCATATACTCCCTGCCATATTGTGCTCTGGCCAAGAGTGCACAAATAAATTTGAACCCCAATTTCAGAGACATTAAATCTCTCCAGCCTGCTCCATTTGCACTTCAGGGAATACAGGGCTGAAAAAAGACACACAAAGTCACAGCAGCAGGACCAAAATTAGAGACCTAGTTTAAAATACCCAGAGAAAATTTCTTTCAGGGTATTCATCACTCACATAGCAAGGCATGCATGACCCGATGATGCAAATGTCCATTTGGTGGTTTGGGAGTTTTTTAATGCAGAGCACAATACTTAAAATTATTCATTTACTTCTTTTTCTAGAATCCTGAAATGCTGAAATGTTTGACCCCCAAAATCCCTCCAAAAAACCAGAAACAACTGCATTTGATGTAACAGTAATTGTGAATTATAAATGCCAAGACTTTAAACTAGTTATCATTACACATATGTTGCTCTGTTTTAATCAGTTATGGGTCATTTAAATAATTTTATTGTATTTTTAATCAATCACGCTACTCAAAAAAAAAAGGCAAAAAGATGATTACTGCAGTTACTTCTGAGCTTAAACTTAAAGAATATCTTTTGGGAACACAATTTATTTTCTGGCAAATGATGCAATTAACATACACCAGCATGATGAAGTAATTGTTAATTACACAATCAATTGCTTCAGAACATTTTTCACACAACATTCACATACATGTACCCCTCCCCATTTCTACACATAATCTAATGACCAGTGACAAATACTGTGGCTGCTGTAGATCCATCATTTCAAAGAGGACATACAGAGAACTGACAATGCATTATTGAATCTTATCAGGTGTAATTAATCACTCTGTCAAGCACAATTCCTTATCCCTGTGCTAAATTCAGGCTCAGTTGGCAATACCATTCATGACCAGACTCCCATCAAACTCTGGATGTCTCACTGAGCCATCCATCAATACACTCCATACATAAAGATGTACTTCATACAAAGCAAGCCTCTGAAATATCTGAAGAGAATGCAGCAAATTGCAATGATGACTGCAGACCTGTAAATCCACACAGTTTTTGTGTTCTTTCCCATGGCATCTTCAAACAACATGCTCTAGCTTCTGGTCAGCCCCAAGTGCTCCAGCAGTTGGACTGGGGGGTCACTGCAGGGCTAACTGTGAAAATCAGGGCAATGAGAGACACCAGCAGCCCCTCAGACAGCAACAATATTCTGACAGAGCAGGAAGATCTCGGAGCTTTATGACACTGAATATTATTAGTGCTGACCAGACAGTTAGTGGCTCTATCTTCTGAAGCCAGTTAATTTGAAATGAAGAGGCCCCCCTAGATCACCAGGAATGCATGACAGGTATTAGCAATTCAGAACTGCAAAACTAAGAGGCAGATTGGGAAGTTTCCCAACACAGGACACAGTCAGGCCTGTGCATTTAAAAAGTAAAATATGAAAGAAGGGAATCATTTCAACGTCTTACCCAGTCCTTGCAGCAGACAGAAATGGGTAAAATATTGAGAATTGAAATCTGAGTTTCTCTGGGAAGCTCACAAGCACAAACCATCCATGCGCTTTAAACAACAACGAGCTCCAGGAGAGAAAATCCTCAAGGCACTCTCAGGGCTTCATGCTCTTTGAAATCCTCAGGAACTTGCTAAAAGAAGGTGGGTGTTTTGTCATACAGGCTTTTGTACATTGGTTTCTTGATTTATATGACAGTCAAAACATTTCACAAAACAGCAGATTTCTAAGACAACTTTCTGCATCTCAAAACAAGTCCAGAAGAACTGAAGTGCTGGTAAGCAACAGCAAGGTATCAGACCTGGATTTCAAATGCTAGGTTTCAACTGGACTGGAAATCATTTAGGAAAAAAATCTTATTAAAAAATAATAAATAAGTTTCAAAAAGCTAAAATGCTTGGCTAAAGACTTCTGTCAAGTGGCTACTTCATCCTCCATCCCCAGCAATGGGCTTGTCTTTGTGCAAGATCTTCTTTAATAGATCCCCCCAGTCCCCACAGTAATACACATGAAAGACTGTCTCTAGCACATCACCAGTACCAAGTGAGAAACCCCCATTCATGCAGCAAAACGACAGGACAGGAGAAAAGGAAAAGTATTTTCAGTGAAGTCATGCACTGAGCTCATTCTCATCTTGAAATATTTTGACTTTAATGCAAATATGGGGATAAAAAAAATAACTTTTTTGTAGGCAGGTTTACTTTAAAAGAAAAAGATCTTTTAATAGAACAAATTTTCCTTTGAAAAGATGTTTCAAAAGTAATCTCCTCTCCTAGACTGTAATTTACAAACTGTTAGGTTTGTTCATGGCAGACGGGAACACTTGTGGTAATGAATTCTAGCATAGGTACGTTGGCCAAAAAATGTTTTCCAGATGATTTCAGAGGTGAAGGCATGAGGAAAGTTATCATGTGCCTGCAGAAGGACTGAATTTTACTTTCCTACTTTCCTCGGCACAGCCGCAGTGGGAAGGTGGCTCCCGGTGAGCACTGCCATGAGCTCCAAGGAGCTTTCCCTCAGTGCAGACTGGGCAGCTGCTGGGTCAGTGCACAGGAACACAGGGCTGCATTTCCACTGCACAGACAGTGTGTCACTCACACCACTATGGAGGAGCTCAGCGAGTTCTAAATTACTGCCCTAGGCTTATCGAAAACCCCTTTCATTTTCTTTTCCCAGACAACATCTAGGAGTTGGTCATCTCCTTCTTGGAAAATCTCAAATGTCAAGCCCAGATGAAAGACTTGAGAGCCCAAGGCAGCCCCTGATGGAGACTCACAAGAGCCACACTTGTCACCACTCTCTAAACACACTGCTTCTTATTACATTACAGCTTTGCAAATTCTGCACTTGCATAAAGGATAAACATGAAGTTCCAGGGAAAAAAAAAACTACAGCTATCTCGGGAAAGAAAATAAAACAAACCAGTGAAAATGCTTTCACATTTTACATTAGTACTTTCAGAGTAACGCTTAAACTTCCAAAAGCACAAATAAGAATTACTCCAGTTCTAATTGCTTCTCAGAATACTTTTTTCTCAGATTTCATATTATCATGCACTTTAAAGCTTACAAGCATTACACAGCTGTGCTGCCCTACATTAAAAGGCATGAGTGACTGTATCCGTCACTAAACATCACCTGCATTTGTGCAAGTCCTTCTTTTGGTCTCTTCAATTTATGAACTACCACCATCCCAGGAAACTGCCATTCTTCTTCCTCCATACTTTGAAAATAAATCCTGCATGTTTTAAGACCATATTTAACTCCTACTTTCTTTTTAATCAGCAGATTTACAATGCTGACAAGCACAACACAGACACAGGCTCTGTGCCTTGCAGCTCCCAGCAAGTGCTCTGGCAAGAAAGAGCAAAGTCACCTGTCAGCTCCTGCAGCTGGCAGCCCACTGACCGAGATGCAAATGTACACACAGGGAGGGCTGGCAGACCAGCATCACACAGCGAAGGGACCTGTGAGGAACTCCCCACGCCAAGATCCAGTGAGCACGGGAGCTGTAGCTCACACTACATCCACTGCAGTGTCTGTATGACTCTGCAATTTGTGCTTTTCATACACATCTAAAGGAATATTCTCACATGAATGCTCTACATGCTTTCAAATCCTAAGTATGAGCAATTAAATGGAAGATATAAATCTTCCACTACTGCAAAATTGAGTAATGCACCTTCTAATAGACTATGGATGCTACAAAAACTTCAGGCTTATAGAAGTGTTCTTCTTCCCAGCCCCTAGTACTTTCCAGATAAATATCTAATTAAAGTATAATTTCAATACATTAATAATCCCAGCAGAATGCTGTACTTAAGTATTAATGTATTCCTACAAAGATGTCTTTGCTGGCTGGAGAACCCATTTAGATTTGTTATGCTTTTTGCGTATTTTAATTGTTTTTTTTTTAAATCTGCTATCAAAGACTACAAATGTTTCTAATACACAATTTTAAATCAATTACAAATCAGTCTGGAATTGACCCAAGGTCAGTAGAAGCTATGGGTAACTGGCTTAGATACAACAAATCCATCACAAATATCACCTGAAAGATTAAGAAAATACTTTCAGATTGAGCAGCACTTAACTTATTCTATTAATGTAGCAATATTGCTTATAAAAACCATTCATACTCCCAGCAACTGAAGGAGAGGTAAGAGCATTAAAAAATCCTAAAATGAAAGATGAGTTAGTAATTTCTGTAATTTCCATCACTCTAGCATCTGCTTCTTACACAGCCTTGCATAAGAAAAGTTCTTCAGTTTTGGAAATTAAAAAAGAAAAGCAAGCCTAAGAGAAATCTGTTGACATAGTAAGTGAACTGCGTCAGAAAGGTTCCAGTAACCTTTTTGGTAAAGTGCAAAATCAATTCTCTCTGTTCTAAGTGGTCTCTCCAAGGCAGCCCACTCAGACTCTTACCAGCGTGTTTTGGTTAACAATGAGCTAAGCAACAGAAGTCTGCCTAGAACATACTCAGGCAAATGTCTAACAGTAAAAGCATTCCAAGCAAAAGGGGATTTCTATTGCTACATGAATCTGAAATACCTGTGTACTTAGAGACAAGAAGTACATCAAAAGGTGCCTCAAGAATGCTTGAAGAAAGATCTCCTAGTTTGTCCCTTCGCTCCATGGACCGTGCCAGGCTCCTGTTAGAACCAGAAGGTGCAGCTACATTTCTGCTCAAATGAACCTGTGCTTTTCTCTAACAATTTTGCAACCACATGTCAGAAATAACTCAGCAGAAGGCAGGGCAAACTGGCCAGTCTGGTCTTAGTCTAATGTGACCTACAACCAAAAGGGATCCATTATTATGAACAGTAGCTGCACACTTCAAAACTCAGCACTTTACTACGCCCTTTGACGCTGGCATTGTGCCCCATCTCTCCGGACTGATTGGTAAGACCTTCCACAGGACCCAGTAGGAAGCACCTCTGAAAAATTTTATTAATTTAGATGCCACTGATCTGAATATGATGAAGAAGGTAAACTTAAATACCACAGAAAGTGGTTCTAAAAGGAGGACTCAACAGTTTTAGAAATTACACCAACACTGGAATTAAAACCAGGTATCAACACAAAGTGCAACTGCTGGGCAAAATCAGCATTTAGTGCTGGTCAGTACATAACTGAACACAACACAGTGTGGTGTAGGAAAGACTTCCCAGTAAGAGGACTGCTCAATCCCTGGAACAGTTCTGCAAGAGGTTTGTCAGCCTGAACACACGGCTGCAACTCTGGATCTATCTCCTTTCCCTAGACACGGACTGAATGTTTGAATCAAAAGGCAGCACTTCAGCCTGCAGTGCTAGTGAAGAACAAGATGTTTGCACACACACACACACACACACAAGACCACAGCCAGTGCAGTCAGATGAAATTTGACAAGTATTTTGCTACACAAAGTGCTTGGTTAATGAGCTCATTTAAAAGCAGTAATAGCACAGTGATTCATGCTTGGCCTTCTTGTAACAGAGTGACCAGCTATCCAAGAACACTGTCAAGAGAACCAGCATTTTGTAGAGCTGACATTACACTTACCCACTTTTAAAAGCCGTTACAACAGTTTGTCATCTTAAGAAACTTAGATATGTCTGTGTTTTACTTGCACAGTGAAGTGAGCTTCAAATCTAGCTTATTCTGCTTTTGCAAGGAAACATGATCAGCACCAGAAGAAAACTGGAATTTTTACTAGTTGTAACTTCAATTTAGTCTGCCTGCTTGACTTGGCATTATAGCTCCTACAGTCTTTCCAAATTAATTAGAGATAAACTGATTAGGACACTCATAAGAAATGCACTGTGTGGGTATATGATTTTAAATAAATTAACTATGTCATTTTATGCAGTGCCTTCTTTCTATTGCATGTGACATCCATCACATGCATCACATACATCAATTGCTGGGTTTTTGGCTACATCTGCCACAGGTCAAAATAAAGCAAAACAATTACTCTATTTCTTATCATAAGACGCCTTATTTTATAATGAAAATATTTCTACTGCATACCAAGCTGTAAGGTCAAAGACTACTTTCTGAAACTCATTAAAGTGTAGTCAAGTGAACAGAATATCCAGTTTTGACTTCCACACAACTCCTGTAACAGTCAAACCTCCTAAGGGGCCAGCAAAATTAGGCAAGGGGGAATGCCTGCTTTTCTCAACTAATACTAGAAAAGCTGGTGTAACAACCTAAAGCTAAGTAAATGGGAAACTTTCTCCTGATTTCTTTATTCTCATCCAAGCTAATCATATCATCTGTGTTCTGCATAGATAGCTCAGTTTAAAAAAGGAGAAGAAAACCCAAACAAGTGATTCAGAAGGCAACAAAAATGGGATTTACTGAACAGCACCAATAGCACGAGGAAAAGCTCCCCCCAGAAAAAAATGTCATCTACATCGTTACAGCAGCAGACTATCTAAGCAACAAATGCTACAAGATGGAGACTATTCCATTTCACCCCCAGGGCAAAAGGAGGAGCTAGTGGACACATACTCAAGCCCTCTGCCTTGCTTTACCTGATTCTTTCCATGGAACCTCCCAAATCCCAGCGACACAGCACGAGGAAACGGATTTCTTTACCACCCTAAGTTGAATTTTTTGTCAATAAAGACAGAGTATTCAGGTTATATAGAATCGTGCTCAATTCTGACTTGAATTTAGTTTAGGTTATTGAGTTGTTGGGAAGTTGTTCACTCAGCTGCCGTTCTGGTTGGCTGGTTGTTTCTTGAGGGGGCAAGGGGATGTGCGGAGAAGTGCCTCATTACTTCATGTTACACATGAGCTTGGAGCTCCTCCAAAAGGGTGGCAGAACGCACCGAAAATGGTTCCGAAGACTTGAAACTGGTGAGAATGTACACAACACGATACTCTATCACTGGTTTATTAATCTTGCAAGAGCAAAAAAAAAAATTGACTTTGTGCGGGCAGGGAAAAGAGTCGGTAGGGTCAAGGTAGGCAAAACATTCACAATTTTGCTGGAAAAGATGTTCAGAAACAGAGATCTTCACCTCAGACAGGCAGGACAAAGGCACTAAAATCACATCATCCACATCTTCCACATACACAAAGCGGTGCAAAGAAGGAACAAAGACACCACAGAAAAGCTTCCTAGTCTAAGTAATTAGGCACAGATCTAAACATCATTAGGATGAACACGCGGACACCAAGGAAATTGTGCCTCTTACAACAGCATGCAGGCACCACGAAATGGATTGAGCATTCCAAAGGAACACTGCTGCAGCCCCCTGGTTAACAAACACAGACCACTGCTGAGACACATCATTTAGCTCTCTCTTTGAGCACTGCTGCCTTGGGTGGTTAATTGGATAGTGCCATGGTGTAATTGCACACAACTGCTCAGTGTAAAATCCTCAGTTACTGGAATCAAAAAGTTTGAGAAAAATAGAGAAAAACTCCAGTAATTGTTTTAAAGTAAGTTGACAAGATGTTTTTGCTTCCACTCCACTGAGCAGACTTCTGCCTCTCCTGTCTGCTATAAACTTATGCTACCAGCATGTCAGTTCTGTGACAAAAGACAACCTTAGCAATGCAAGAGACAGATTCTAATTGCTGATGTTTCAAACTATCTTTGTTGAGACTCAGTCACTGTCTCCCATATCTATTTTAATAACCCACAACTGCCTACCTAGTTTCCATTGTTGAACTTTAAATTAGTCGAGTAGCTGTTAGACAGTTTTGAAGGATGGTTCCATTGCACCCACACCTGACATGAAGAGAAACATTCACAGTACACATGCACTAAGTAATTCACTGCTGAAGCACATGTAAAGCCCCAGCACGAGTAATGTGCTGGAGCGCAGAATGACTCAGCAGGGGAGCAGCCTGGAACAAGCGCTCGTACCAGGCAGCAGTGAGGGGACAAGGGCAGCAGCACTGCAGCTCAGCAGCTCTAGTGCCCGCACCTGTGCACGCGCCTGCTGCCGGTCAGGTTTCACAAAGCCAAGTGCAGGGAAAGCGTGAAAATCATCAAAAATCAGAGCAGCTCCTCACCACGCACCCTTTAAGGCTACAATCCCCTCAATGCCATAAGGCACACTTAGTTCACCTCCATCTGCTCCATGCCTCTTGCTGCTGCTGCTGGCAGCCCTAAGAACCAGGCCATGCCTAAGTGAATCGCTGCATCTGCTGGCTGCAGTCAATCACGCTCCACCTACCACTTCCAGGATTTTTACATCACAAAGATCACCAAATCCAAGCAACATTTAACCATGCTGAGGGGTCTATTTAATAGGCACATACACAATTACTCTAAACAAAAGTGCCGCTTTCCTGGGTGATAAACTCACCCTCCTGAGCCTGGCCTGCTGGGAGACAATTGCAATCTCTCAGAATTTTCCTAGGGCTCTAAACCTCTCTGGCACCCTGCTGCATCCCCTGTACCCGTTCAGTACGTGGTGCAATCACTTCAACCTCTTCCAGCTAAGGCAATGCTTTACGACATCCAGCCAGCACTGCTGATACCAATAAATGAAGTTCTGCAAAGACACAGGACACTCCAAATACTGTGCACCTCTAAAGGCAAGACACGGGCATAGAGAACACGTAACAAGAGTCAAATAAAAGCAAATTAACTTGATGGATTATCAGTCATTTCAAGAACGAGCGACTTAAGAACTGCATTCCTTCCAAAATCTGGGCTCTATTTTGGCCTTGTTGGGAATTTCCATTCCTGTTAGAATGAGCCTGGTGCACTACAAATGAATTGACACCCTGTGACATTTGCCAGTGCAACTGATACTGCCACACAGCTAAGAGACAGTAAAACATATGCAGCTCCCCACCTGTATTACAGTCATCATTGTTGGTTTACATTTGTTGGAATTAAAGCACAAAGACAGACTTGATTTCTGGTACAGCAATTTCTGCACCCCCTCAAAATACTGCTATACCATCTGATCTTCTAGAGGAAATGTTGGCAGCTACTTCTTCAGTTAAAGCACAGAGTTAAAGCACGAATGGTGTTACACTTAATTAGACATTCTAGATACAGTTTTTCTTCATCAACTAATTTATACACAGATTAGGACTGGTTTATTATGCTATTACATATTTTAGATATGCAAAAATATATTCAATCTGAAAGAAGACAATTTGCAGTTAAAAAATTAATCTCATTAACTTCAAGTTATTTAAGTAAATAAAAATGCAGCTAAAAAAATACCTCATGCCAGGGTTAGCCAGCAGTGATCCTGCTCCAGCAATGATGGTAACTATGTAGCCATGGAGCTGTATACAACGATTTTAGATCTTGCTTATTCCAGTTCATCTGCTTCTTTTTTGCTAATTCTTATGATGCAACTTGACGCTTTACACATTGCTGGATTCAGAGGCAGTTTCCACCACATGTTAATGTGTATTCTTAGGGAAAACCTGCTTCTTACACAGACACTGAGAACAGCTAAATTGTGCTCAACTTGAGAAGAAATCCCTTCTGTTGCATGATGTGTGGCCACACCTAAACCACCCATCCCCACGTACCTCCGTGGAGCATCCATCTTGCTTGGATGGAGCAGAGAAAACGAAGACTTTAAAGCGTAACCACTTGTGCTGCCAATAAAGCCCAGTTTGGCCACCGGGAGCTAAAGGAAGGGGATGCCCCCTCACCCATTCCCCACAGACTCTTACAGGGGCAGGGCTCCCAGCTCCTCCTCACTGCCCAGACCCACCTTTCCTACTCCTCGGTCCTCACTCGCTGTCCCGGCACACGATGGTGCCGCCCTTCCCCTCAGCCCCGTACTTCAGCCAGGCCTCCACGATTCCCACAGAGCCGTCCACACGGCGGCCTGCTTTCCATGCCGGCAGCGCTCGCTTCAGCACCTGAGGCACCCCGGCATTAGGGCTGTTGGTGCCCAAGGCCACAAACAACCAAACATGCCAAGAGCTCCCTACCTCCGGCCCCCTCGCAAGGCCCCGGCGGCGCTTCCCGCTGCCGGCCAGCCCGCGCTCAGCCTCCTCTCACGCCGCCCCTTCCAGAAGCTTCGCGCGCCCGCCTCAGGGCCGGGCACAGGGCAGGGATGGCGCGCTGTGCAGCGGGCTGGGTACGGCGCCACACCCACACAGACACCCACACAGACACCCTCACAGACACCCACACACACGGAGAGCAGGGAATCCCTCGCTTGGCTGCCCCGCTCCTCACAGGAACGGCAGTTCCGTTCTCATTCAGCCCTGAAGGCTCAGCATGCCTTAGGAAATAGAGCTCCCAAACAAGACATGGTACACCAAAGGAAGGGGTTTGCTGCTTCACGGCAATTCTCTTCTTCAGGTTTCTCCTCTGCTGATGTGTTTTAGTAATTGAAACATGTAATAAAAAACTCCCTTGCCCTCCCTGAGAGATGTTTTTTTTTTTTTCCTCTTAGAGTTGCAGATTTCCATTCTGAGCCAGCCCCACAGCTGAGCCCAGCCACTGCTTCAGAATTCCAGACACCACGGAGAGGTGGCCCCCAAAGATCACAGCTCTGCTGCTACCTCTTTCGATCAAAGAAAAGGAACTGTCATGAGAAAAATTAAAATACAGCCTCATCATAAGCTTTCTTCCTGACTTTTTCTGACTAGGTATCCAGGAAAGTTACAGCACACAAATCTCTCTGCTCCTGGAGACTTCTGATGTGCTTGTCACTGAAGTGTGCCCCTGACACACACAGGCAATCTGTTCAAGCAAGAACGTCACTGAAAAAGACCCCTACGCTACACAGTCTCTGATTTCTCGGGCAGAAAATAAAGCATGTTTGTTTGAACAGGAGGTAGCAAATCCAGCAGGCACACAAGATCACAGATGAAGGGATCTGCTTTAAAAACTCTTACTGTTTACCCTGTGTGTAGTTTTCCCACCACGCAAATTTAAAGGAACAACAAAGCAAAAAAAGAGAGAAAAAAGAGCAAACCATCAACCTAATATCCTCAAGAGCAAAGGGGTACATCATCCCTACCCTCAAATACCTGAGTGAAACTCTTTATTTTAGTATTCAGAGGAGCAAGGAGTGGTGAGAATAACACCAGAAAAAGGGAGTGAAACTAGTTAGTGCTGGGTGTATGTAACAGTTTACTTACAGTATTCATTACCGGGATATAGTTCTTTATGCAGCATCGATTTCCTCTGCTTTTCCTGCAGTAAATGGATGTGGACTAATAATGATTCTTTGATTAGACTGTGAAGGCTTCTATTACACTAGCAATAACTTATTTTATATATAAGGTGTGTTTCCTTTTTGTCAACAAGACATGGGGCATAACAATGCAATCTGGACACTCAACACTTGGGTTAAACTCAATCAAACATTCTACTTGAGGTTTTTAGCTCGTTCCTTGCACACAGCAGGGCCAGACACCAGCATTCAAAAGACAAAGCCTTTCACACTTGTCTAAATTACCTGGTCAGCTTTCCAATACTGGAGTAAGGTCTACTGGACCAAGTCAAAATACAGTTTTTACTCCTTTCGAGATACCTTGGGCTCTAATCAACATAAAGAAACTGGTTGTAACAAACTTGATGTATTCCAGAAGAATATTTTCTTGATCTCTGTACATGGGTTTGAGGGTATTTGTCTGTGAGGTTTTTCTCATTTGTTTTGTTTCTCACTAAGTGCTTCATCTCTTAAGAAATTTTAATTATGTAACAAAATTGCAGCATCTTTGAAAACAGATTTCTCACCCATAAGATTTTTTCCCTTTAAGGCATATATTACCAGTAATAACATCCTAAAAATATACAAGGAAGTTTTTGAGTGAACTTTTTTGCCCTAATTATTTAAAATGGTCAAATCCCTTACTAGCAACCTCAATACACATTTGGCAGTATACTGTTACTGGCACTTGTAAATATCATTGTGAACAGAACTTCTCCCATTGTTGGTGCCATATAGAATTGAATAGGAAATTTTTCAAAAGCCAAGCAAAAATATTTGTTTGGTCTATGAAAATGGAGGGGAGTAAATCAAAGAGCAGCAATTCACCCCGTCTGGCAAATGCTATCTGAGACTTAGGGTTAAATACCTCTGTTATATTCCATCTTTAGAAGCCATGAAAGCTGGATATTAGTAAGAAGG
This sequence comes from Sialia sialis, assembly GCA_009812075.1. Classification (NCBI taxonomy): domain Eukaryota; kingdom Metazoa; phylum Chordata; class Aves; order Passeriformes; family Turdidae; genus Sialia; species Sialia sialis. The sequence goes on from VRYO01001366.1 coordinate 26,165,755, forward strand.
TGTGTGACAAACTGAGTATGTAGCATAAGGCATGACTTACTACATTAATACTACCAGTACAGAGGGATTTTAAGCATGTTCTGAGTAAGTCCTGCCTTAAATTCCCCGACTAACAGCCCCATTGTACCACTTCCCCTACTGATCACACTTAATGAAACAGTAGTGAAAATCAGGAAGATCACAAGACAAAACTGAGCACTTGCCTAGTAATGACATCTCCTGGGACTCCTTTATGTTTCACCTGAGGAAACTACCAAGTCATCACCATCCCTTTTATTTGCCTTTTATTTGTTTGAGCAAACATTTCTGCCTGCCAATTTGCAAGCACAGTGATTCCCATAGTTACAGTTTATTGTAAATGGAATGGCTAAAAATCAATATAATTCTTTTGAAGTTCATTTTAAATTTCAATGCAACCAGAACTAGTTAAGATCCCCTAGCTGCAATGACTCAAGCACATGAATAAATCTACACAAATGAATAACTATTTTGGGGTCAAAGCAATTTCTCACCAGTGCCAACAACATTTCAAAGACCTTTTTAAAAACCAAAGATTAGGAACGAGACAAAAATCCTCCTGGGAGAATTAACACTTGTGTATATTCACTGCTGTACTTTAGCTCTGACCTATTTTCTGGGCACAAATGTCTAGTCTTCCATAAATTTCTACAGTATCCCCTATCTGACTGCATGCTCAAGAATGCCTCCTATCCAGCACTACTTTATTCAAAACTCTAACACTCTTAAATTAAATCTTAGATTCAAGTAGTATCTTTCCAGTTGTACAAAGGAGACTCAGTTTTCCCATTACACCATAGAAACAGCCTGCACCTCTGTTACCTGAAAACATTAAACTAAATGAAGTTATTTTCCTGATGTCTATATCTTGGTTTTCAAGCAGGGGCCCTGGGGAATCCACTGCCCTGCTCACTACCAGCAGAAGGGAAGGGTGATACACCAACTCCTGCAGCACAAATCCCAAAGGTTTTCTAAGCTCATGCTGTTTTCTTAGATCTAAATTACCTGCCTAGAAGGCAGTGCAGGATCTCTCTCAGGAAAGCAAGCATCCAGCACAGACCAACAGAAAGGCTTGAGTTTCTGCTGCCTTTGACAGATCTGCAGAGCAGCAGCACAAAGCATCTGGCAGCACTAATCAGTCCTGTTTGGAGCCCAGGAGCCAGCAGGGGAACTGAAGAATTGTGTCACTAGTGTCTCCAGAAACCACCAGCACTTCTGTCAATGGCTCTTGGGCACACCATCATTTTCTTCCTGCCAACATTGGTCCCTTGCAGGAGTCTGCCAATTAAATAAAGGTTTTGTGGAAAAGCTGCCACAGCAAGGCCTGTTTCTTTGGAATGTTGAAGGCTTCTGAAATCAGTGCATGCCCAACATGTAGGTTGTTGTCTCCCAAAGCTTTGCATATCCCATGTCTAGCTGAGAACTCAGTAATAAAAGTACTTTACTGGAAGATGAACACTTGAACAAACACTTTCTATGCTCTATAATTTAAATTTAAATGCCTTCTCAAACTCAGAGTTTAACACTACTATTTTTTCTCCCCAACATTTTACTACATATTCTTTTTCTTTTTCAGCTCTCTAGGACAAACTGGGAAACACCAGACATCACAAATTATATTTTACCATCCTTGCTTCCCTTTATTATCCTTTCAGTTTAGACGCAGCACACCATCTTAAAGTGCTCATATGTCTATTCCAAAATTCAGCTGGGTTACTCAAGCTATCATGCTTTTGTGTAAGGTTCCACAAAACAGATCTTCCACAGAGAAGAGGGAAACATCCAAGCTACAACAGGGGATAACATTCAATCTTTTCCACTGGTAGAGGATTTGAATGTCTAACATTCCAGGTTGCAAGGCAGCATCAATTTACCAGGAGTCAGGAAGACAGATCTCCTTTGCAAAGGTTTTCCACAATTCTCCATTTCAAGCCTGCTGATTTCCCCCTGGAGGTCAGGTCCCACACAGAACACAGCCAAGCAGCCAGACCTGTGGCTGAGTTCTGCCTCCCTGTCCCACAGTACTCAGCTCCAAGCAAACCAGAGAACGACCAGACCACTGTCACATGGGGCTGTTTTTGTCCCCCCTGCAGCCCTGGGGAGCTGCCCTGCACAGGCTGGCACGGTGTGAAGCCAGCTGACACAAGCTGGAAATCACGAGCCTGGGAGCATTCCGTGAGAGCCCTGTGAACAAAGCACCTCTGTGCCTTGGTCCCTTCTCACTGCTCTGCACTTGTGTCATCAGTACAGCAGCACAAGGACTGAAAGTGTGCCTGCAAGTGGTGCTGTACACATCGTCCTACACGTGCTACTGCACACCCAGGCTTTTCAATTGCCTCAGAATGTTACTGGGAAGTTCCTTTTCCAAGTCACTAAAGAACTACAAAAAATTAACAATTAGAGACATCAAGTATTATGTTTCTAAAATAAGAGTAAAAGCCATTTAAGGCTGAGAGAAGAAAAAGAAAATTACAAGAAGCAATTCCAGGGTCAAGGTTTCTATTTAAAAAAAACAACAACAAAAAAGCAACAATTTAAAATCCGTGCCCCTATTGTCTCCAACCACACTTAAATTCTAAAGTGCTTATCAGTTTGAAGATGGAAATCCTGGATTATAATTTTCAAAGCTTCTGATCATTCCCTTTTACTACCAGAAGCAGTTGAATACTGCCCCACGACACAGTGTCCGAGGGTCCAAAGATCCTGAGTTTTACCACAAGACTGGTGGATCACACCTCTGTGATCAGGACAATGTGCTTCCCTCAACATTTTATGATATTTACTGCAGAAGACCTACTGCTATAGATACTCTGTAAATATTGCTCCAGAAATTACCAGTAAACTCATAAACTTTGCTTAAAGCTCAGTTTTACACCAACTTTGCTATGGTTTGTGTATTTATAGCTCAGACGATGGTATTAATGCAATGAGGCTCACTCTTACTGTCATGACAATGAAAATACAAACAATATTGCACATGATTGAATGAAAAATGGGACAGAAAGAAAAAACTTCAGAAAAAGCTAAAGACAACCTTATAGCATGATATATACACATTGTCACTGACTATGTTCTTCTATGGCATTTTACCTTACATCCACTTGAAAGTCCTCAAAGTCAGTCTTTGATGTATTTTCTTTGTAAACTACTTTCTATAATAAACTAGTTGGTTCTCACTACCTGCATGCTATCCAAAATGATTGAGAAATTTAATAACAGAAGCTGTAATTTGTAGCACAGTTATTTCCTGATAATTAACTTTGCTATGCATTTTGACAGGCAGTCTTTAAGATTGAAACTATGACATTTATTAATACAGTTTTAAATTAAGCTTACTCTTACTGATGAAAAATGGCTCCCTGTTGCATAGCCTTCAGTTCTCACTGTCAAAATAATGTAAAACCTGCATGTTCTTCTGTCACAAACTCATCCTGCAGATTTTCTTCAGTGTTTCTCCTGGTAAAAACTTGTGGTTTTATACCCAGTTCTGAAATCCTTGACATTACACAGAAGACTTTCCTGTACACCATACTGAAATAGAGGGAAGCCTCTTTGCTCCCACAAAGCTTTAACTCTTTTCAGTACTGTGCCCTTTCCATTCCAGTTCTATCTGATATTTCTCAGTTTTCACCTCCATCAAGGCTACCAGGTTAGAACTACCAGAACTACTCTGTGAAAAGCTCAATAGATTTGTTAAAGGATATTGTAATCCAACCTTACAAATACACTGACACAGCATTTGGCTTTTAGGAAAGAAGTTTTAAAAAATTCCAAACATCCTTCACATTCTGTGCTGAAGTCTCCTAAGCTTTCCCCAGCAAAGTCACCTCAGCTTTGTGGATTTACAGTGATGAACTTATTCCTCCTTCCATGACTGGGTACCGCTCAGTGGCTTTGCTTACAGCACTGACCATTATGAGCCACTCATGCTCCATGGCACCTGGGCACAGCAATTCATTGCACAATAAACCATTTCAAAACAGCTGAGCCACTGAAATGTGATAATCTGTGCTCCAGCATTCTTTGGACTCTTAAACTAGAGATTTCCAGCTACAGTTCCCACTCCTGGAAGCCACAAGGTTTGAGTTGCCCTGGGATCTCATTCAGGTAAAAGAACTAGAACTAGAACTAGAGTTCTAAAGAACTAGAACACAAGTTCATGCTCTAGGTCAACACTCCATGCTGAGATACAAGATAAAATAGATATGAGATAAAGAGTAGTTGAGAATGCTGCTAAGCAATAGGAATTTAGCACTCAAAGTCTGGGAATTAAGGGGGTCTCAACAGCAACAATTACTTTTAAATGCAATCCTCCTTTGAAATCTCTTGGCTACATTAACAAATACGTGAAAAGGATACAATATGAAGGTTTAGATGCCACTCAAAACTAAGCACCTCAGTGAACCTTTGTTAAATCATTTTTCTTTTATGCTGTTCCCATCCAGATCAAACCTGGCTGAGCTGCTTTTAAAAGTAATTATAACTAGTAGGAACTCATAGGTATTTTCATAAAGCTATTTTACCTGCGTCTCAAGAGATCCTACAACAACAATGAAATAGGAAACCAAAAAAAAGAAAGATTCAATGTTCCCATTTACATTTGCAAACTAGACTAGATGAAATATGAAACACTTAGTCCTCAATGTAAACAACTATTTCATACATTTTAATAAAGAAATGAGATCATCCAAGGAACAGCCCTTAGATAGCAAGGGAAAATTGCAAAGTAAAATGCATGACATTTCAAGCAAGTAAAAATGCACTGACATTTTATTCAAAGCTCTATCAAAATACATAAGGAAAGCCCTCTCAATCTGCCAATTATTTTGGGTATTAAAGGGGGGTGGGGGAAAGGCCAGTCTTTGGTTTGCACCTCATCAGTTCTACATACAGAAGGCTCCATATGGGAGGTTTTATGTTGAGTCCATCTTAACATCCATTTGAAAAATATAATGAGGGAGCCATTACACAAAATATTATCCCAAGGTCCTGGCCCATTTGCCTCTCTCTTTTCTTGCCTAGCTTCTCTGAGTACATAATAATTCTCCAAGTGAAACAAACTGCCCCACCAGCTTTGCTGGGCACAACCTGCTTCATAAAAATTCTGTTTCTTCATGTCACACAATTGTTCTTCTGGCACAACTTATTTTCTTCTGAAAATGTACATTTTTATTAACACTGACTATGTGGAAGTATCTCTTATTTCTATTACAATTACTTGTAGAAAGAGACAATATTGCAGTGTTATTTAATATATTCTGTTACATAAAAAATTCAAGACTTATCAGGTTTCTGTGCAAATTCCTACATCTGCTACAAAATGTTCACACATTCAGATACACTCCTGCAATACAAAAACCACAGGATAGTGTCCCCAGGTAATCTATAGCTCCACCCCCAGATATGGCATCAAAACAAAAGCCAATTTACATGTTCAGCTCTGAACTGTATCCCAGGTTTGATGAGCAGTCACACAGAGGCTCTGAGACTACTCTGTTCAAGATACTTACGTTTCCTCTTTCACATGCTATTCAAACAAAAGGGAACATCCTGAGAAACCTAAATTGCCTTGGATCCCCTATTACTGGATTTTCAGCACTTTTGTTCCTTTTTTAAAATAAAAAACGAGCACAGACCCTCTATCACTGTCCCTTAGCCAGCCTTGCAGTAGCGTGCTCTGCCCAGCAAGAACCTCACCTGATCCTCTCTTCATGGCAGGTGTTTGTGACCAATCCATCAGTGAAACTGTGCCCAGTCAGTTCCCCCTCTAAGAGTTCTGCATTTGGGAACTATCTCAGGTGCCCAGGAGCTCCACATCCCTGTGCTGCTCAAGCGTTCATACAGCACATGCAGAGGAGGAGCAACACAAATCCTGTATGAATACAGCACCATACCAGGTCCAGCCAAGCCTTGTCCATCCCACTAGCAACTTCCAAAACCCAATTTCCACTGGGGCCATGAAAGCACAGACAGGAGAAGGCAGAAGCTCTCTGTGAAAAATCATGCATAGCTAAGAAAACAAGGCCAGAACAAGCATCTGTCTGTAACACAAAGATGAGCTGCACTTCTTCCATGCACAGTTTAAATGTTTTAGTCTCTTATCCCAGGCATGCTTATGAAACTGGAATTGTGGTGCACTCTCAGGAATCCAGGAAATTACCACAATTTGTGTCTATGCTGTGCTGTCTCCAAAGTCCTTTACCTGACAGAAAACACCATGAGCATTCCATGACTTCCAGCCTTCCTGCCACCTGCTCACTGTCCTTGGGTGTCACAGGCACTCCACAACAGCGCAGGGAAGAGCCAGAGGGATGAACAGCACCCCTAACAGCAGGGGTTTGCACTGGGGACAGCAGACAAGGCCAAAGCCTCCCTCAACTCTGGTTTCTTTGAAAGACACAAGGTTATTTTAACAAGGTTATTGTACCGCTTAAAAATAACTGAACAATATAACCCAGTCCTAAAATGTGACTGCACTAACACAGAATGCATTAAAAATGCCTGATTTCATTGCAATATTTTTTCGCTAATACAGTAAGCCATAAACTCTCCAAATGAAAACAAATTTAAAATTTAAATGAGAACTAACCCAACAATTTGGTGATACAATCATGTATTTTCAATTAGATATTCAGAGTCTGCAAGTGAATTTATTTAGGCCAATGTATCAGCATCATCAACAAAAAAATTCATCATAATTACCACTTTCATCTGGCACAAATTAGTAGCAGATGTTACAGAACTTTTCCACGTTTATATTCATAGATGCTTGACACTCCCCTTTCGAGTCCAAAACATGAAAGCACAATGAATAATTGCCCTCTGTTTTGAATCATAATCTGCACTTACTTCAAGTCCCACCCTGGACTGCAGCAGCTCTGCTTTTCAGACTCAGCCTTAGCAGACAATTTGCTCCAGACATGGACAGGAAACACTGAAATGGGACATTGGCTGGCAGGTCAGTCACTGCCCAGCCACTGTCAGTATTCCCTGGCCATTCTGGTTTCTGTGGACACTGCACACTTACTTCACACCATCAGGAAAAAGTGTCAACCCTACTCTGCAGGCCCCTGGTAAGGAGAATATGTAATTTCACTTGTAGAGTTGGACAGGTCTCTAAACTATGTACAGCAAACTCTCATAGATCAGCCCAACCAGACTTATAAACACAAACATTTACTGAGTGAGAAAAGATCTATAATTCAGGGTTGGAAAAAAACAAACTCAAAAAACAACACATGGAGGAAAACAAACAAACAAACAAACAAACACCACTACAAAAAAAAACCCCACAATAACTCATTGCATGTCCAAACAAAACTACCCAGATTATCCCCCTTCTTTCTGCTGGTTAGGAGTCCATAGCTCACAGTGGTGCAAACTTTGGGAACGGCAGAGAGGAAGCTTCTCTTCTGTACCTGCACTGCAAACAGGGAAATCTAGGGAAATCCTGAATCAGATGATGAAACTCAAGTTTCTTAATATACCTACAGATTTTTTTTTTTTTCATGTGACCACACCATCCAGGAACTAAGTGTACCGAGGGGTGGTTTTTCTTTTTCCTTTTCTTCTCCAAAGGATGAATTTTTCAATAAATTGATGAACATGAACACTGACAAGAGAAGGGGCAGTACCTGTGGCAAGGAGCACAGAGAGGAGACAGCTGCCTTTTCCTTGGATCTGCATGTGCTTCCCTCCTGAGATACAGCACCCAGGGATTCAAGTGCAAGGGACCACCCTACACTGAGGAAGCAGGCACATTTGTCTGCACACCTTTTTAAATCCCTTGCTCTCTCAGATGACAGGCATTCTGCAGGACTGCCCTGCTGTGCTTCTCTGTTTGCTGGTTTGCACTCTGCCCCAGCCTAGGCAGCGTGAGGACTCCCAGCACATACCACGGAAGAGGGCAGGGAATGTTCTGGGGGAAGGAAAACCAACCCCACATCCTCATTTTTACTTTCCTTCTAATCAGGCAGGTACACCTAGCAGCATCCTAAAAGGCACCTCAGGGCCACAGAGACAAAACCCAGAGAAGGTGGCAGGAAGGACAAGAGGAATTACAGGATCAACAAGAAGTAAAAGGAAAGCCATGGTGCCTTAGATAAAATGCTAACAGCTCTAGCCTGCAGCTAGCAAGGCACAGAAAAAGCCCTGATGCGCCCTTAATTTCTATTTTACAGTGCACAACACAAGCAAAGAAGCAAAGACTGCATTGTAGAAAAAAATATACAGACCACATAAACTGGCACTAAACCTGAAATATTCATGCAACGTCACTCTGTCAAAGCACGTTTAGTCTGCCAGCCAAAACAGCAGCCAGAGAAAACTCACCGCACTGCAGTGCTCCCATTTGTGACTGAAAAAACAGAAATACAACTTCTGTCCCACTGAAATCCCGCATTTCCTTAAAACTACTGATTATTTATTATACTTCAATTAAAATGTAGTGAGGGAAGTACATTAATTTGCATCTGATTACTATTACAAATAGCTATAAATCTGTACTTGGAGTTTAATATTCCTGCAAGCAGGTGTACAATGTGACATTTACTGAACTAGATAAAGGGTTTGTTATTTGATGTCAAAGTAACTGGGTATCAAGATAGAAAATGAAAAAAATTGCTGTATATATGCCTTTAAGTATGTTTTATTAGGTAAAATGTAGCTACATTTAGAATTTTGAGTTAATAGTGAATAGCAATGTTTTTAATGCAATATAAATTGTTACTGAGAACAGGGAATACACTGGTAGTTTATTTGGGGGGGGTCTTTGTTTCTTTTGGTTTTAATACAGTAAAAACAAATTAATCCTCCTTGCAAGCATCAGTAAGCAGAGAGACTCTGCTCCCATCCCCAACAACTCTTGCTATTTTCAAGATACAAATGCAAGAGAGCACTTCAAAACTGCACAGCATAGCCATAAGGCTTTTATCACAATTCTTGTAGGTCTGCTGTTCAATGGAATACCAATAAAAGTGGAAGGTAATTATAAACAGTAACCTGGAGGGCACCAGAGCAGCAACCAGTTGTACTGTTCCCAAAGCTGGCTCAGACATCTAAGAGAAAGATAAATCTGACAGAGTGAGCACTGTAATATTAACTATTAATGTATTTTAATCAGTGTTCTCTAGATTGTTCTGGGAAATGGAAGGTAGCAAGCACTCCCATACCCACAGAGCTCAACTTTACCTTTCATACCAGACTCCTGGACATTTGTGTACAAACAGCAGTTTTTACAAACACAAAAGTAAAAGCATCTCATGTCTACCAGCTGCAGTATCCATGGGATACCTCTGTTCCCTCCAGAACTCATTCCTGATTCACAAGGCAAGAATCTCTTCCTCCCTCAACCATGTGCCAATCATTTTCCCTTTAGTCTCCTTGATACTTTCAAACCCTTAAGCTACCCACAGATAAACATACCCAGTAGAATGCAGGAAGATCCACAACTTTTCAAATAATTAATCTTTCCTTTCAATCAATCAGATTTCTTCTACAAGCAAAGAGTTTCTTTTTCTACCAAGTGAAATTTTGGGTAAGCTCCCTTGTTAGAAAGCTTGACACAGACCAGATCCATAAATTGCTTGGCCTCCCTAAAGACAAGCAGGAATATTACTTCATGACACACACACACCAGCATGGCATTGGGAGGTGGGTTCCATTCCATGGCCGTAGAGATTCCAAGGATTTCATGACTATGAAGAACCAAGCAGCACATAAAGAGAGGTGTCTATCAAATACAAGGAACGTGGCTGCTCCTCTCAAAGTTGGTGTTATAGGGCAGCAGACAAACCAATCCCACACTGGGATCATGCACCTGATACCACACCGGGTCAGGAAAAAGCACAACACGAACACTGTGAAAATGGAAAACAAGAGGCAGTTCTACCTTAGGGTCTGTCTTACACAAAATTCCAGTTCTCATTCTATGAATTTCCATTAAAACAGGAGGGGCATGGGGGGTTGGGAAAAAAATCCTCTATTTTAACTTATCACCACTGAAATTCCCATTCACCTCATTTTCTGATAGCAGTTTCCTCTTGGAAGCAGCTATTTGCATTTGCAGGTGTTTTTGTCTTTGCTGCTGGCCAGCTCCTTGGGCAGTGTTAATCAGGTTGAGGATTTGCAGTTCCACAGTCTGCAACAGAGCAGCTGCAGTGTGCACAGGCAGTGCCCAGGCCAGCTGAGCAGGGCTGAGGGATCAAAACCAACATCCCACCCTCCCAGAGCACCAGGAACGGGGGCCAAGCCACTTTGTGCACAAACTGCACCTCTCAAAGCACAGTCCTGCACCATGTCCACCCCCGAAAGTAATTCCAGCTGAAGGGGGCAGGACTTGGCTCTAGGAAGGGATTTCCTCTGTCACACACAGTGACGAGGAGCCAAGGAAATGTGTCCGTGTCCCTGTGCACATCCATGGGATCAATGGCACAGAGCAAGAAAGGCTCCTGTCCTGTCCCTGCCCCACAGGACCCCAGCACGCAGCTGGGCACAGGGACAGCACGTGTTCAGCTGTGCCATGCCACAATCCATCCAGGAAAGCCAAACAAAGCTCCCTGTGCTGCCCCAGGTACTCAGGGACACTCCCCAGGCTACTGGCACAGTCACTGCTGATGTCACCTACAGTTCACATCCCTGTGCCTCCACCTCCCTGCTCAGAGCTCCCTGTAATCCCTCAGAATTATTCCCTGGCTTTCAGCATTCCACAATAAGCCTTGCCCTATCTGAGTTTTCCCTTCAGCGCTTGCAAACTGACATTGTTTAAAGTCAGCGAAGCAGAGAATGCAAAGACTGAAGTAAATATAGCTAGAGCTAGACTGCATGATTTGGCTGCAGAAAGGGGGTGGAGAGACAAAGAGTTGTGAAAATTACACACATTACAATGCTAATTAGGCCTTGTCTCTTTCATCTCACCAGAGTATTTCAAGTTTTCTACAAACTGTAGCTCAAGACCAACTTCAGAGCAATCTGTCACTTCCAAGCTTCTCAAATACCCAAGTATAGACTTCTAAGCCTAAATTTAGCCACCTGCTTTGAAAATGTTTATCCTGAAAGGGATTCTGGAGGAAGGTTCTGGATTGTAAATTAGGGTCTGGGTGCATGTTGAGACTGAAGCAAAGGACATCATTCAGGAGCAGAGTTTGTTTTCTTTGAAGTGTCTATACATCACACCTGTGCTTTCAATCACACATGCTCACATATTTTAAAACGGATGTAAGATTGGGGACTGTTGGGGTAGGAAATGCAGAACAGTGCACTTTGGAGAACTTCTCCTGCATGAGAGTAAAAAGCTTGCACTGTTTGGTTTTGCAGTACTAGTAAGAAGGCAGATGAAATCCCATGGAGAGAAGTTATCCTTAATTAAGCACTACAAAGCTGTCTGTGACAGCCTGGCTGATAAATCACAGCACAGTGACTGACTACAACTGCAGCAGCAGAACACAAAAAGGATTAAGTAGCTGGATGTGATCAGCATCCAGAGACAGAGAGGAGCATCTTGCACATGGAAAAGAATGCCTTGGTTTTGCTGCTCTTTAGGGCCAGAGGTGGTCAGGAAAAACCAGCTGGGCTCTCAGTAAACATTAGCAACAATCCATCAACCTGTGAGCTGCATATTAAATAATACTGAAAGCTCACATTGGAACTTCAACTGTTTGGAGAAAATCATGGAAACTGTGCATGGACACGGGCCAGGAAGGACTGGGTTGCAGAAGAAATTATCTCAGTCAATGAAATCAACGAAATAAATGGAACATATAAAAGGAGCCCCCAGTTGCAAATGTATTTCCACTGAGAAAACAAACTCCTACTTTTAAAGTGATTTTCTACTTTTTCCTGAGTCTTGTAGGATCCTTCCTTTTTGGCAGGATACCTTTTGCTGATTCAGTGTTGCTGGATTTGTGAAAATCTCTGAACACGAGCAAAGACAAGGTGCAAGGCCTGAGGAAGAGCCTGGCTGCTAAGCCAGGTCCTGTAGTGGGACACCTGAATTAAAGCTCTCATTCCATTCCTGCCTTTGCACTGAACATCAGCAATGCTGAATGCTTGCACAGCAGATGAGCCCTAAAACTTGGGGGTTTTTTATAAAAAACACTTTTACAAACCTTCATTAGACTGAGCATGACTCAGTTAGTATGATTTTAGTAAACAACTTTACACTTTTAACTGTTTTATTATTTTAAAGTAATAGAAGTTTAGGACATTTTAAAATGAGAAATATATAGAAGTTTCAACCTGAACATCAGGCATTTGAAATATTTTTCTCATTTTCCAAGGCAAACAACTGGGCACCTACAGAACGGTTTTAAGATGCTCTTTAATTTTTTATCATACTTCATCCAGTGTGTAAAGCTGCCAATTCCTGACCTCACAGATCAGACAGCCAGACAACTAAGGCTTTTGTCTAAAATGAATTGCAAAAGATGGATTTAAAACCAAAATTATTTAGGCCTAGCTTTAAAATGAACTGAACTGTGGTTTAACTTGCATTACAAAATGTCAACCATTGTTTTGTAGGTACCAATCCTCTTTCGTAACAGTATGTTCAGACTGTTCTAAGCAACACCATGAAAGCCAGACAATGTTCCCCTTGCTGCCACATCCCTGCTCACACAGCAGGAGCACTGTGGTGGAGAATAACAAACCCTGGCTCCCAGTTTCCAAGTCACACAGACCTTGCAGCACTGGCAGATACAAAAACCCCAAACAAACCAGCTTGTGGGGCCTGGCCCCTCAGTCCTACCCACCCCAAGTCCCACATGCATGTGGGACATTGTGAACTCCAGTCAGCTCTGCTGTACAGGGATTTGTACTGACCAGGACAAGCCTTTGGTCCTTCCAATTCACATTTTGTCCATGTGAAAATCACAGAGGAAGTTTGAAATGTCCGGGGGACTTGCAAGGGGTTGAAAGATCAGCCATGTGAGAAAGAGCAATCTGGAGAAGCAAAGAGCAGGCTTGATTTAGTTTGCAGTGGAGTGAAGGCCTGTTCCTGCCATGCCAATCACACCCTCATGAGTATCCCAATCACACTCCAGCCAGCATTAGAATAAGAACAATTCCCAGCTGTGCCTTTCCCTGCCGAACTGAAACACATCTTTGTGATTGCAGACATCAGCACACTGGCTCACACCTTCCACTGCCCTGATAAATGGGATGGTGGTTTTCTAAATCCACTGGGACAAGTCAGGTGACAAATGATTTCCATTAGCTTCAGCAGAATGGAAACAAAACAGATCAATACAAATGATTTGCAGCAAGCTCACATCATAAATTTCCTTTTGCCCTGTTCTATCATTTTAAAATAGAAGCATTCTCCCACACAATATGAGAAAAGGCAGTAGTGATCCTGAGACTTGATCGTTCCAGTTACAACAAACTGCTCACCATTTCAGCTTGGAGTGCTTTTTAATCAAGCGTTAATCTTACTCAGAGATACATAATGGTATTATTTTAAATTATGTCAAACAATAAAAAATTTAATGACCATATTATTTTTGGAAACTGAATTGGATCCTACAGTTATGTAAAGCTATAACAGCCCTGAATTCTATTTTACTACAATTACCTGTTAATTTTACTTTTCCCCTTCTTCTGTCTATAACCATTTCTAAATGCTTTGGGAGTCTCCAATTCTTGTATCTTTGAGATCAAACAACAGATCATGAGCCTGCACTGCAAAGAACAGCTTGCACATAGCTCCTTGTTCTCCATAGTATTTAACAAACTAGAATCCCCAAACATACTCATCTCCTGTATTGCAGAGGACATACACACACTGATTTGTGTGTGCTCCCACGAGTAAATCATGTGTACTAATGAAAAAGACACTGACAAATGTAAGAAGTTCAGTGAGGCAGGAAACCATTCATTCCTTCAGGCAGGCTCAGTGCACCCCTCTGTCAGAGGCACAGAGCCCACTCCTACAAGAACATGTTGTGGGGACAATTGCCCTGTAAACAGTTAATGCAGTGACAAACAAATCCAGATGTCTGCCATGTGCACTCACATTCTCTGGGCATTTCTGTACAGTTATCAATAATCAGTGACCCTGGGCTCATTTTCATGCCACAGCTGGTCACACAGGTGAATTCTCAGTCACAAAGGGAAAACAAGTTTCCCATTCAGTTAAGTAGTTTCCCTTTCAGATTCAGTGCATTGCCTTTAGCAAAAAAAATAAAAACAGAAGAACTACTGAAGGAGAAAGTTGTCTTTTTCTGTATTAGTACACAAGTAGAATCTTTTCAAAGTGTTTCTCCTCCTGGCACAAGGGAAGGAGTGGGTGCAATTTTCTCCTGAGGACTGCACACAACACCCTGCATGGGGCCCATCCCCACCTGCCTCGTCACAACAGTGTCCTTGTCTTCTCTCTCTCTAGTCACAGACACACAAATTGGCCACTGGGAGGAAACACATCTTTCCCTGATATAACAGGTGGACTCAGTTAAGTGGTGGGATCCTAGCTAGACACAAAACTTAAAGAATCTGAACTGAATCACAACAGTACCATGAGTTAGAAGATAAATATCAAGTACTGTCATCCATTGGTACACACTAAATATTTACCTGGAGGAAAATAAGTTCACCAAAATGTGATTTTAAGATGTATTTAAATAAACTAGAGCAGAGTTATCTGAAAGCTGTCTAATTATCTGGAAGCTAATGAGCATCAAACAGCCTCCCCTTCAAAAGGTAGAAAAGCTAAGAAAATGTATCCAAAAGACAGCATTTCACCAACATTGCACAATGCTCTGTGCTGTAAATTATCAAACACAAAGCACCATAAACACTAAGAAACCCAGATTCAGAGACACAGCACCTGATGAGCATCCACCAGCTGTTGCATTTTAAACCAGGATACGAGAGGCATTAGCATGATTTTATTTAATTGGAGAGAGCAGAATGGATTTGAACACAAATTTCTCACATCATTATGAGGTTTACTGCTGGACTTGGATTTTACCTGCCTCTCTTTCCCTTTTCCCCTGAGGTTTCTTGGTGGGGAGCAATTACATGCTGTCCATCAGTATTGTTCTGGATTTCTCCTTCCCACCCCCATTCACCTCCTGCCCTTCTCTGTTCAATCCAGTTCAAGTCATTTTATTATTTTAAGTCAAAAGCTCTGATATTTTTAATTTCTAAATTGATGCAGACCACAGAAATGAACTTTCCCCCCTCAGCAGTGAAGAAGCAGTTCACCCAGCCACAGTGTATTTACATCCAGGAAGGTTTTTAAATCAGTTCTACCAATGCCAGCTCCCTGCAATGCACTACACCAAGAGCAGTGAATAGAGTGCAGCCATTTGGGCATCTGAGGCACTGCTGGATAGAAATAAATGCCATGTACACCAGCAATGCAGAGGCACTGCTCAGGAACACAGTGATGAACTGCAGTGCTGTTCTCATGCCCGTACAGAAATAAATGCAGTGCTGTGCCAGCAATGCTGACACTTCCCAATTGAACTGTGGCTCTATCCAGCTTTGTGGCTGTGGGGGGGATACATGACAAAGCCACCAACAGGAAAGGCTCCAAGAGGCTGGCTGGCAGCTTTTCCAAAAGCTCCATCAGGCTTCCAGCTTCTCAGAGGGGAAGAAGAGAAACACAAGAGAGGTGCCTCTAAAATGGTGAGAAAAAGAGCACTTGGGGACTGCAGCCGTTCCTGCCTGCAGGAGGCACAGACATGACACCAGAAGAGTACTGGCAAAGATGTCCAAAACGAGGAGAAATGCATAATGTGTGATCTATGGTGCTCTGCTTTCCCCTTAAACAAATCCCATTCCCAGATGGCCTGCAAGATATTAAACTACTGCTTATGTTTGCAGTTCCAGCTGGAGGCTATATATAAACAAAACTACTTCTCTAAGTCTCTTTGCAGTATAGTAGAATGTTTATTCTTACTTTTAAATAAATCCCTTCAACAACATTAGAACTAGATAAATACAAAATATATCACATTTCAACGCCAACTTATCACTTCATTGCAGTTATTAAAAAAAAATAAAATGAAACAAGGAAAACTTCCCCTGGTCCAGCCTACTAAAAAGAAAAAAATCAGGGGTTCTAACTAGATCCTAACCACCCTCCAGGCTTTACAGGACTTTTCCAAACACCAATCCCTGAATGAAAGCAGAAACAAAGATCCAGTGAACCCAGGAAACTTCATTTGAAACAATTTAATGAATGACTGCACTAAATATACCACAAAGCATACAGCCTTTGGTACTCTGGCTGCATAATCTTTAATTAAACAGTTGCACCCAAAATAAAAATGGTGTGGGAAAACCCCATTCTGCAATAATTCCCTGGGTACAATGGATATTTGGAATTGTTGGGCTCATAATTATTTTTCCATTAACGCACACAAGAGGGAAAAAAGTGATGTCAGAAGACAACATTGAGAGCATTGAGAGCATAGACTAGATGTAGAGACTGCCAAGTATTTCAAAGGAATCAGAAGGCAGAAGAATGCTGAAGGTGTCCTTGAGGCAGCAAAAGGCAGACTCGGAGCTCTCCCATCAATGGCAGATCAGCACCCAGTGACACAGGCAGCTGGCAAAGCACCTGCCAGCTCTCCTCTCTGGGGACTGCAGGACAGCAAAAGCAGCGCAGACCATGGCACTTCAGAGCAATCACTCTCCATGGCTTTGTTTGGGGGTGAGATCTGATCAAAACAGGCAGCGCCTTCCTCCCAAGTGCTATCAGAGTCAGCCCTGTTAGGCACAATGCTTCGTCCCTGCTCCAATCTGTGTCATGAAACTCAGCTGCATCCCCCAGGCCTTCAAGACAGCAACATTAACATCTCTGTGCTGGCATCTTTGAAGGTCTTTCCTTCCTGTAAACCTCTGATCCTGCTTCTACTGTCTGCCTTTCTAAATTCTGGTAATCCATCAGCTTGTTCTGTGCTGCTTTCCTTCATTTCTGCTCCGTGCTCTCCAAGTCAAAGGCTACATCAGGGCATGGAATTTCACACACACAGGGCTTCTGCCCTCACTGTTTGTTGGCACGAGCTCAAAGCCCATTCCAGAATGTGCAGTTGTACAAGGATGTGAGTAACACAGGCATGCAAAGGATGGGCAGGAAAAGCCCCAGAGCTGCCAGCCCAGCTATGGGACAGAGCCCATTCCATCCCCTGGGCTCAGGGGAGCACACTGGAGCACCCCTCAGCACAGGAGGCCGTGGGGTGTTCTGTTAACTTGTTCCTCCATTTGTTCCCATCCCCTTCTGCTCCTTGGCCCTCCTCCCCTTGGTAACTCTGCAGGTTAGTGTCTAACAGCCACTCCTGGAGCTCACAGCTCATGCAACCCAGAGTTAATGTTAGCTTCACAGACAGGACCTTTTAATTATTTTTTTTCCTGGTGCCAGCCTCTTCCTGCTCATTTTACTTATGCTACTCAACAAATCACTAGAGGTATGGTAAATAAGGTAAGAAAGCTTTAAAAAATACAGGGCTTATTCTACACGTTTTGCTTGAAGCAGTAAATCAAATGAAGGTTTCCATCAACAGAGAAACCTCAACACTATGAACAGCATTTAGCAGAACAGATAGAAGCCATCCACTTTCTTTACCTTTTTTGGAGCAGAAGAGTGATTTTTAATTTACATGTATAACAAGCAATAACATACTGACTCACCCCATGCTTCCATTTATCTAAATCCAATTCTACAATATATTTACTGCCTGCTGGATCTAAGTACCACTCCAGCAACTGATTCTCTCCATTTTCCTTACACCTGTAATATGACATTCTTTAAGCATGTGCTGTGCTGCTGAGATGATTGGGATCAAATACTCTAAAATCTGATTTTGCAAGACCACTTTTGGTCATTATTTAAAATGGCACTCAGCAATACATTCTGAGTCCACTCTTTTATCCAGACTGCCTGCAGCACCTTTAGGTTCTTTGCTGAATGTGTACATCTCTCCTGACAGACAAGGTCTGAGCTGCAGGCAGCCCAAGGACTTCAGGAATTTGGTAAGAATGTGGAGCTTTGTGCCTCATCCTTCCTGGCAGCTCTAGTGCTTCAGATGGACATACAGAAAAACAAGAAGAAAGACAAACAGAACCACCAGACCCAACAAACCCAAACCTCACCATCAGCCACCTTACTTACACACAAAAGCCTTGGAGAATCTTGTTCATTTGCTAATGTCAACTCCAAACTGCAGCTTCTCCATTTCAGGTTTCCTCTGCAGACAGAGCAAGTTTCAGTGATGGTTTAGCTCTCACTCCACTGCTGCAGGATGCGCGCTGAAGATGCCAGCATCCCTCTGCTGCTATTTCCCACAGCTTAGCTGCTATTGTTCCCTCACCTCCTGGGCCTCCAGCACCCAGCAGTCCTGCCTGCACCACAGGGCAGAGAGCAAAAGTCCTGGCTCCATTCTCACCTCTTTGGACAAAAACACTGCAGAAGACCTTGTCAAGCTTAACAGGGATATGGGCCTTGCTCTGGAGTAAGGAGCTGCAGCAGGCACTGGCCAACAGCTAAAAGAAAATACAGCCCCATCCCAGGAGAACCCAAAGTAACAGGCAAAAGATGAAAACAAACTAACAAATACCAAACAAAGCCCACATAGAAAACCAACAGAGTAATGAAATACCCACAAACAACCTCAAAGCATAAACCCCCAGAATTTTCTGCCAAGCCTCAAGACAGTAGCATCCCCAGCAGAGCAAGCAACCCTCTCTCTCACAAGCCCCAATGAGCAAAGTGCCATTAAAATGAGGGTACCAGAGCTGCAAGGGATTCAGCCCCTGCCCTTGCAGACACAGAGGCCATCCCCTGACCTTCCCCACCAGCCCTGGCTGTGAGCCCACAGGTCCTTCTCTGCCCCAGACAGCTGAATTTCAGTCAGCATTCAAAACCTAGCCTGCTGGAATTTACTTATTTAGCTCTCAGTGACCTGAGTGTTTCACAGCTGCTGCTCTCCTGCCTTTTTCCCCCTCTAGTTGTACTGAAAAAACACTTTTCAATTCAGTTATTTTAGCTGCATTGCCACTTTCTCTTTCCTAGGAAGCCACTGCCTCTTTGACCATCTATTCTAAACTAAAACAACTTCCAGCAAATCAACACAAAAAGCCCACCCAGCACAAAAACAGTCTTGCCTTTGTCTTCTCTAAACCAGGGGTGTGCAACACTTAGATTAACAAAAGTCTTTTCTTAACTGTAAAAGCATTTCAGTTTAAGTCATCTCAAGGGGTTCTGGAAGGAACCCATGCTAGTACAATTCTGCTCCAGACCAGTCCAGTTTGATTAACATAACAATTGGTATTAAGGGGTAGAAAAGAGCAGGGTTAGTGGCTCATCATTGGCCAAAGTCAAAGCATCACAGGTTTGTGATTCTACTGATCACAGATGAAGATGGAAAAGTCAAGCAGCTCTATTGATGTGTGTGAGATCTTGCTGCCAGCAGAGTACTGCAATCCCCCGACAGTGAATTCTCATACACATGGCACAGGTACACGTCACTGTGTCACCTACAGCAGCCCAGGCCAGTCCCCACAACACACACCAACACCCAGAAACCACAGCAGCTCTGAAAGGCTGCTTTAATCTCTCCAGGGATCTGGGGTTTCTTTGTTAATAGCACCTGCAATCAGGATTAACACAAACCCTGCTCTGACAGCCTATCAAATATAGCCAGCATAAAGCATAACATTAAGATGGTGAAGGGCATGGGCCAGACTGCTGCTGCATTAATTGGCTGGATTGCCACTCTGCACATGGCCAGCATGAGCCACAGCCTCTAAGGCCAGAGCTGCCAGCATTACTCCCAGCGTGAAAAGCCGTCAGCCTGATCACTGAACATATCTTGGTCATTTCAACAGCATGAAGCAGCAAAGCTGGGCACTGAATAATTCTAATCTGCAGAGCATTACTGAGCATAAATCTGCAATGGAGCCTTCGGCTGGGGTCAGGCGGCTGGGAAACATCCCACCCAACTGCACCAAGGGCAGGGGCAGCACACTCCTTCCCATGGAGAGCACAGAGGCCTCTGCTGCCCTGCCAGGGACCTGCAGCTCCCCTTCCTTGGCTCCAGCAGATGCCACCACCGCCCTAGAGCCTGACCCCGGGTGGGTGACACTGCTGTGGCATGGGCAGGAGCCGCTGCTGGGCACCGACACCCCTGGTGACAGGACACGACTGCTGGGGATGGGACGCCACTGCTGGGCACAGGACATTCTTGGTGCCAGCACAGCCCTGGCGCCAGCAGCTCTGCCGCGTGTGCCGCACGAGGTGCAGCTCAGACTGGCTGGCACTGAAGCTGCTCCAGCTGAGACCTTTGCTGCTCCATTCCCCGCACACACAGCTCCATGAAGGCAGCAGTGCTCCCCAGGCAGCTCTCCCATCAGTGTCTCCAGCTGTGGGAATTGCTTTGGTACCAGAGATGCCACAGGATATGATGGCCTTTCAAAGCACAGCTGGCAAATGCTCTCCTGCTCCAGTCTCCTCTCCTCGGCATCTTGAATGAGGAGTAAATTGCCATATGCCAGAGGACTGCTATTTTAAAAACCAAAATTATCACCATTCCCTGCCCCCTAAAAAGCACACAAACTAAGACATCAGTTAAAAATAAGTCAGTAAAAATATTCACATGAAAGCAGGCAATGGAAACACAGAACCACAATGACTTATTTGAGGTCAAAGAAAAAACAATCATTTCTGGTCACTGCAGAAGTCTCCATCTTGCCACAAATAAATATTTCAAATCTAACTGCTTGTGGAAGGTTCCCAAATTTTAGCTCATGTTAATACGCCTTTTGTTTGATATTTGCCCTGCTGAGAGACTAAAGTCTCTTTAGAATGATAACTGTGATGTTATCTTTTCTAATGCCTATTGAGAGTTAAGCAGCTAATACATGTAAACAGAACTAAATATATACTCACACTTATTATAAATGGATTTGGAGTTTAAGTGCAAAGGAAAACAAACTATATTCCCTCAACAAACAGATATCTGGTTAATTCCTAGCACCACCTCCTCTGCACACCAACTCCCAGAGCTCTGTGCAAGAAACTGTGTGAGGCCAAATCATGCAAAGTCAGAGGACTCCTGCATTTCCCCCACACGAGAAGGGAGAATCAGACACCTAGCCATTGTATTACCCCAGCCTCTCCAGAAAGGGAAGATAAAAAGACACAAATCTGCACCTGGGAGGAGTGGAGGGGATCACATCTGAACAGTTGCATTATTTTATCAAGTAGGAAGTGTGAGAACCTTAGTTGGCTTTTCTCCCTGCTGAAGTTCAGCCCTTGGTCTTGTGCCACCTCAGCTACAGCCTGCAGCACACAGAGATTTCTGACACAGAAAAGGAATCTCCTGCACTCCAGCTCACTTTTCTAAGTAACACTGCCAATGTGTGCAAGCATATCAGCATTTCCCAGAGCATTCCAAGGGCTCAGGTACAACTCCTAGAACTTGTCTTTTAAAAAGTAACAGATTTCAGTTCCCTTGCTATTTCACAATAGATAAAAATCAGTCAAAAACTTGCAGCACTTTAAATAGACCCAACATTTCTTATGTCGGCACATATTTAGAAATATATAGCATTTTAAACAAACTAAAAGAGTATTAAAACAGAATCAAGTGCTTTGAGGAAAAAAAAAACACAACTTTTCAACTTTCAACAGCATCTACAGATGAGAAATCAGTTTTTTTAGATACAGCTTCTTAGATGGCATTTTCATATAAAATTCAGTAGCAAGCCAATTTCTCATTTTATTAGCAGAAGAAAAGCCAAAAGCCGAGTATGATCTACTGAAATTCTCATTTTAGGTCCATATGAACAAACCAAGGCACAACCCCAGTGGATCCTATTGTTTCTTCCTAAGACCAGAGAAGTATAATAAAATATTGAATTAAGAGCAAAATCCCAGATTCTGTTGTGGAGAAGCTCTAGTTACATCATTAATTCATAAGCCAAACCTGACTACAGATCAGTTCAAGACTCCACACAACAAAATGTCTTTGTGAACTGCAGTTTCTGTGTAAAAGTCAGTCTGTGATACAACCAAAATTGTAAAGAAATGTTTAGTGGCAAGTAGGATGGTCCTTTGCCAGTTACATTCCTAACAGTGCCTCCATACATTACATACAAAGACCACAAAACCAAACACAAAAGAAAAGAGGAAAAGAAAAACAAACAAACAAACAAACAAAAAAATAAATAAATGCCTGTGATTCCCCCTCCCAGAGCACAAATGTTTTTGAAGACCTGACTTATTCCTATCTTTCCTGTGACTATCTGTTCTCCTTCAAGGTAACAATCACTAGCATTTGAGAAATAAATGTTACACCCACCACACACAGGGTCATCATTGAAATGGAAAATTCATCATTCTAGTCAATTAATATTCACAGAACCAGAATCCACTTCACAACATGCCCTAAGCCTCAGACTGCAGAATGCTGAACCTAATTTGTCTGAGGTTCTTGTAGAATTGCTAGAGAGGCTTGAAGGTTAAACCAACAGAATTATAATTGATGGGACTTAGCACATAACCACTACCTGATTGCTGCAGAATTTGATAAGGCTCTTATCTTTCAAGTGAACCACACTATGGAATGTGCAAATCACAAGCTGCTACCCTTTCAGTTTCCCCTTCTCCCAGGAGAAAGGCCAGAACACCCATGTTCCATATGGATGAGGGCAGCTCATGATGGCATCTCCATTCCAAACTCCAGCTGCAGCACATTCAACAGGCAGTGTCTCAGAACTGAAGATGTGGAGGCTTTCTGTTTGTTTTTCCCTTAACAGGGTCCTATGGTGGACAAACTGCCCATTGCACACAGAGCAAGAGATGCAATTCTAACATGCTCAGTGCCCTCTATTCTGACAGCCTGCTATGATACACCCTACAGAAAACAGAGCTGTATTCAAGGGAAATGAAATTCATTAGCCACCAGGAGAAAGTACTAAACAGAAGTGTACAGATGCTCAAATAGGCATCAATCAATCTGATAGTCCAGTGACCTAAGAACAGAAAACTACTTCCCTTTAGCTGTCTCCAGGAAATGAAATTACCACAGTAGCCACCTGCCCCCAAAATGTTAATATTCTCCAACACACAAATTCTTCTGTTCCTTCTCCACCTGTTTACATGGGCCCTTTTCCATTTCCTGTTTCCACTGCCCAGGAAATGCTCCTATAACCTGAGGAAGCATAAATCATGGATACATTCCAGTAATGGATGCATCTTGGCCTTCCCAATGAAAGAGCAGACAGCAAGTAAAAATATTTACTTAATCAAAAAGCCTTTTTATAAACTACACACACAGAGCTCCTGAATAGGTTTCAGAGTCCTTAAGTGCTCCTTTGATTTGTGCTTCACACGACCAGCAGTTTTTCACAATGAATATGAACCCCAGCAGCCCAGCAGGAGTGCTGCTCCATTCCAGCTCTTGAGATGCTTCCATCTGTGATCCCACACAAACCTGCAGCACTGGGCCTCTCCATGGACCTGAAAGCTCTGCCCTACACCACATCCATCCCTTTGCTCTTGCTCTGAGTTTCACCTTTCCCAGCCTTTCTCAATTCAGTGCTGCCTTTGCCCTGCCTCTGTTTCAAGGAGATGAATCTGCCAGAGCAAGCCCCCAGTTCAGAGAGGGCAATCAAAGGAGCACAGCCCCGAGGACACACTGTAGGCCACAGCTCCAGATAAGCCATGGGAGCAGCCCAGCCCCTGGCAAAGCTGCTGAGCCCTCTGCTGCCAGGTGCCCAGCTCAGGAGCAGTGGCACCCTGACACCTGATGGCTCTGCACTCTGCAGCCAGCCTGCTGTCTGTCTGCCAGCTTGCACATCTATGTCCAACACTCCAGGGCACAGGAAAAATACACACCCCACTGGCTTCAATTCCACAGCTTATGCTAAACTTTAGCTTGTCAAAGCACCTGGAACACAAGTAGTAATGTGGCTGACACACAGGGGGAGGAAAAAAATTATTTTGTCCTCTTTCTAATACAGATCTACCACTAATGCTGCAGAGTATTTCCTCCTGCAACTCAGCACCATCTCTCTTCTCACCACCCTGTCACTGCCCCTACATCTGCTCTTATAGAAGTACTTCATCATGGCTTGCCTTAAAGTTTTTCCCCATGAGAAATCTCAGTGTAATGGAGCATTCCATCAGGAGGCCCGCGGCACACAGCCAGGACTCTGAAAGGGGGTTTGGTGATAGATAAAGGTAATTACAGTGTAACATTTGCCATACCACAATTTAAGGCCACGTCAGCACTTTCCCCCTTTAAGAGGCTTATAAGTCTGAAAGCCTCTGGCCTGAAACTTGATAAATACATCCAGTGAAAAATAATCTGAATTGTAGAGTCAATGAGATGCCTTGAATTGAAAAGCAGTCATGCCAAAAGTAGTCTTGAACTCCTAGTGGATGGAAGATTAGATATGAGTTGCAAAGGGATCTAAAAATAAATCACTTTGTGCATATTTTGAAGAACTGCCAGTGGACAAAGATTTCAGAACATATACTCTAAGTTTCCTGGTAGAATTCTAACTAAGAATGAGAGCCCTGCAATCACAGCTGCCCTTTACAGACACCCCACAGCTGGGCACAGGTGAGCACACACCTGTTCCCCCCTGGCCATGGACACAGACCAGCCCCAGCCACCTCTGCTCCAGGATTCTGCAGGCACATCAGCTGGGGGATGCACCTGAGCCAGGGTGAACACCTCAGGGAGAAGGGGAAAAATGAGGAAAAAAAGGGTAAAGGTAAAAAAGGAGCAGAAGGAATGGGGAGGGGTGAACTCCCAACCCCATCACAGTAAAAACAAGGCACAGCCTTGCCTCAGTCGGATAGTTCAGCTTGTGCCAATACAGTTCAACAGAGTTTAATCACAAATTCAGAAATACTGGACTATCTGTAATTTGGCTGCACATTCACATGAACAGGCCCAAGCAGCTGAATTCAAGCATCCTGAAGCAGAGCTGTGCCCGGGCTCCAGCTCATTTGGCACAGCAGACACTGCTGTGCCCCAGTTTCCATCCCAGCACAGGCCTGCGATGGCTGGCACAGGTCAGGGCGTGGCTGGGGAGCCCAAGTGCTGCTTGAGCTGTAACAGGACTCACCAGAGGCCCCACAGACATTCTGCATCCTGCCTTGCACAGCTGTCACCATGAGCTGCACGCAGTTTTGAAGTAGCAAATCCATTTGTTTTACCACCAAGCCTCAATCAATTCTGCAGCATCTTCTGGAGCAGGACAGAAAACAGGAGCCATGACAGGCCTGCCTTTCCCCCCATGGATGCAATTTCTGCTTTGTGCCTTTAACAATAACAGAAAAAAATGTCACCAGTTGTGTATTCAATGCAAATAAGAAAGAAATTTCATGCAGTCATAAAACATTGCCTATAGCTGCAATGTGTCCTCATTAGATATGAAACAGAATCTCTCATACATTGGGAAAAATACCACTCAAGGCAGTGAAGTTACACTTTTTTGGATCTTTAAAACCTGAAGAAGAAAACCAGTACTCAGCATTTCTTCTGAAAAACCACCCCAAACAGCAGGAACAGTTCCATCCCAAAACCATCCCCATAAAACCACACACCAAAAAAAAAAAACCCCAAAAAAAAACAACCATTCTGATAATCCCATTACCACTTCAGAGCCAGTCCCTAAGGAGCAGAGCTCTGCCTGTTATTTAGCGGGCACTATAAAAACATGAACTGTGTTAGTAACAATATCAGTTGGCACAGGTTCCTGTTTGGTGCAATCTGCAGGATACAGACAGAGCATGATTCCTCTTGGAGCAAACTTTGGGTGTGGTTCACACAGAGGCTGGGGCCTCTGGCTGATCCCAGTGGTGCTGGAGAGGTTTTGTGTGCTGCCACTCACAGCCACAGCAAGGAGCAGGGAGAATTGCTGCCCCAGAGGCTTTGTAGGAGGAGGGAAATGTGCACATTAAATTGTACTGGACTTGAACCAGAGATTTATCCAGCTCTGCAGATCCCCAGAGCATGGAACCAAAAGGATAAGGGATTGTCACTAAGAGCATTTCAGAAGAGCTTTTTGGGATGGGTATTGGAAAATTAAACACAAACTCATTCTGGCCATTGTAATTTTGCAATCACAGAGCAAGAAAAGGATAAAGAAAGAGCAAACTATTTCTGTGTGAGGAAATATGGAAATTTTGTTCTTATCTCCACATTCCATGGAGAGTCCATGAACAAGGTGAACACAGTAACTCCCTGCATTCATGAGAATGATATTGTAGAGAAAGGCGACACCAAGTACACAGGTGTCAAGCAGGAGGAAAAAAATGAGGAAAATCTCACATAGACTGGAAACAAGGACAATGTACAAAGATAAAGTAACAGTGAAAAAAAGGAATGTACTAACCAAGCTTATATATGAAAAAAAATTCAGAAAGTGTATCTTAAGTGAAATGACATGACAGGAGTAAGAACCAAGTTCCTCTTCAATTCCTTTCTTTCCAGTGCCACAATGAGATTGGAGAACGTAAAGGCACCTGTTGACAAAAGGTCTTTTATTGTACTCCTAGAGAGTTCAAAGATAGCACTCACTAGTTAAAGAAGGTCCAATTAAAATTCACAGAGCTATTGATCTTAGCCCTGTTCCAGTGAACCCTGTTTCTGCTTCTAGCTCATAAAAAAGATGACATAGAAAAGAACTATTGATTTTCATATGATATCTTTTGGAGACATTTTCTTAGAATCTTGAAATTGCATCAAGTGTTCATGGAACAAATATACTTAAAGAGGTCACATCTGGCAGGCAGCACAACCCATTTGCCAATTGTTTTCCACGGGAGGGATAAACCAGACAGATGGGTTCTACTTAACACAAACTCAAGTTCTGCACCTGGAAACCAGCACACATCATCATTCCATAGGCACTTGTACATGAGAGAGCCACAGCTCTGCACTCCAAATGCCTGCAGGCTGCTGGAAACCCCCAGCTGACACCTCGTGTAGCCCCCAGGAGGCTGGAGCTCTCTGCACACAGCCAGGGCCACAGAGAAATGCTGCCCAGAGATGGAGCTCTGCCCTGGGGCACCTGCCATGCTGCTGGGCTAGCACTCCCCTTCTCCATCACCAGCTAGAGGTAGAAACCTGCACAGTGAACCGCTCACTGGGACCCCAACCCACAACGCTTTCAGGCAGCAAGTGATCAGACAGATGAAGTTCAACACTGGAGGTGAAAAGGCAGCTAAAGCACAAGCAGCAGAGAAAACAGAAGTGTCAGGGTGCCTCTGCTGAAGAGCTTGGACAACAAGTGACTGTGCCCAGAGAGTTGTGGATGAGGCCAAAGCCCAGCCCCTTTCCCTGACAGCATCTCCCTACAAGTTTTGGGTCCCAGTGCCCACAGTGTAATCCCAGAAATTGTTTTTCAGCCCTCCCTCCTCAGCCCAGCAGCTTTCTGCAGGCTGGGTCACAACCATACCCTGACCTGCCACCCTTAAACTGCACCTATGGAGAGAAGCACACCTGGGTGGGACAAACATTATCCCACTGGGACTATCACTCCCTCACCTGGGAAAGGGCAGGAGCTGAGCTTCTTCAGATGAGAGGCACTGAAACTCCTGCTGGTACTGCTGCCCTCTCAGTCAAGCTCACAACACAAACCAGGCAGCCAAAAATCAGTAATTGTGCAAAACCTTGGCTTTCTTATCTACTTATTTACAGCCTGATGCAAAACTGATCATGCCTAGATACAAGAGTCACTCTGTATACAAGCATGCCCAAGCTAGGGTATTTGATAAATTCAAATATTGTATACCTTTCTCCGGACTAAATTTTGAATACAGGACAACATACTGGTAATATTAGGCCTAAGAGAGCAACAAAGACCATTCAGGGTATGTAACTAATGTTCTACTTGCAGGAATAAAAGGTAGAAAAATAGCTCAAGGAGTCCTTTTATCTGTTAATAGTTTTGTTCTTGTAAAACAGGGGGAAAAGCCACACAAGCAATGGCGGGTTACTTTGACAGAAGTATTTTGTGATCTCCTGTTTTTAAGCAGAGACCACTTCAAAACATCGATTTGCTTCAGGGATTTGTTTAAAGCTGAGCAGGTTCCTACACAGTTTCAAGACAGAGACTAAGGTGGAAATGTTTCGATTCCCTTTTCCTCATCATCTTTCTGCACATAGAAATAATTACAGAATTTTCCTATAAACAAAGCAAAAATACTCCTAAGCCTTTGCCTTCTGCTGCCCTGGTGGTTTCCTAGAGGGCAATGTATAACTTGATTCCTACCACCAAATTCAGCTGGAAGGCATGTCCTTACTGACAGGTTTTTATCCAGCCTTGAGCCAGCACCCTACCCTTGGGGCTACCCTACAGCCAGAAGTTCCCAACCTTGCACCTGGCCAAAACAGGACTTTAACTCTTGGTTTGAGGCAGTACTGATAGAGGCAAGAACACACAAGACCCTTCAGTTTTCAGAATCCATTCTGAGCATTCTCTCCCCATCCAAACACTCTCCCACCTCCAGGCTTCGTTTCTGGAGTTTTCCTGAGCCACACCCACAACTCCTTGTTCTACTGACTTCTTCTATTGACTTGCCAGATGGGTCATTTACTGCTCCTCAGGTAAAAGTGTTCCTACCTGTAGTTCCTTCATGAATGTTTCCATTGCTGCTTCTGGGGAACCTTTCCTGGGATATCAGAAGCTTTACTAAAATTACTGCCACTCCTTCTGTAACGAAATCCTGTTTTTCTCCTTAGAAGGAAGTCAAGTGTGTTCAGCAAGGACAAACTGTATCAGTGTGGGCTACTACTTCTTGTCTTACCAGTGCTGACAGGATTAATTCTTCAGTTCTTTGCTTTCATTTATACTCATGGTTAGATTTGATATAAAAGACTTGTACTTGATCCCTACATGTTGCACTCATCCCCAGAGCAATACGATGTAATGCTTGTGCATTGACAAAACAGCTTAATGACCTCAACTAAGATGGGAACCAGGAGCCATAAACCTTACACCTTTACAGTTCTCTGACTTTGGAAGTGCTTCAGCTGAAAGCAGAAGAGCAGCTCCTACCACAGGAACAGCTTAGGATGGCTGCACTTCCTCAAGAAAACACCACAAACCTCCAAGCAGTCAAATCCTCTGGAAAACAGTTCAATCCAGCATTAACTGCATTTACACGAACCAGTGCTACCTGCCAGGACCCACCTTGCAGACGAGGCAAGAGTGACTGTCCTCTCCTTTACTGCTCCCAGCTGAGGGCATGCTAAGGGACACAAGGAGGGCACGCTGTGAGAATATGGAAAAAGTGCAAAAACTGTTTGTTACTGTGTGATAAATGCCTGACTCTGACTCTACAGAGTGCCAGGTGAGGCTAAGGAAGCAGAAAAGGTGTAACAGGCACTATTAAATTCTGCCACTTAAAAAGCACACACTGTTTACACAAACATCCTCCAATTTCAACTTTTCCAACTTTTAGGCTCTACTTTGATTCAGGGACTAATACCTTCTGCAGACTGAAACTTTGAAAGATATTTAAGGGTAAAAAAAAAGATGCACCCAACAGCCAACTCTCCAACAGAAAAATCATATAACTCAATGGTCATTTCCTCAATGTAGTCCGTGCTGCAGGGACTCAGCTCCAGAACCAAGAAGTGGGGTTTTCTATCCCTAATATTTGTTTAACAAACACTTCATGTGGAATTCAGCACTTGATTCTCTCTCTCAAATACAGATTTCTCCAGCCAGCCCTCCTTAAAGCAGAGAAACAGAATACTGTTAAGCTCCTCTGAATATACCAAAGTGCGGATTTCAGGAATATAAAGCAAATAGCTGTAACATCACTACAGAGACAGTACCTGCTGCATTCAGAAATGAAGCAGGTATTAAAATCCACACATGCAGAAGATTCAGCAAAGACTGACCACATAAGGTCCAAGTCTGATTTTAAGACCCAGAACAACAGTGTCATCCAGTATGAGCTGGCACAGCTAAGCTGGCACCCCAAGTACATTTCAGCTGAAATGCAGTGAAATGCAACAGCATGACACAGATGCAGAAAATAACAGTGTTAGCAATGCTCAGATACAGCCAAGGCTGATCCTTCCTGCTCTCTGAGATAAACATCTCACCTTCTGTAGGCATTCTCTCAAGATAAGCATAGAAATGTATCCCCTTCCTCATTCCAACTATGCAGCTTGAAAGGGAAAAATAGGAGGATGGCACAGAGTAGAATGTGCATAAACTTCTCAGGCTCCACTGCACGATCCAGATTGTCAGATGTGAAAGACCACTGCCACCATCTGGTGCCTTCCAAGGCTTCAATCTCTCTTTCGAACCTAAAAGGAATTCACCCCTTATCAAATTCAATACAGAAAAGAGGGAAGTGGAAGAGAAGCAGCTCTGAACGATAGATGAGGAGGCTTAAAATGCCCTTTCAGCACAGCTGCTGCAAAAGGAGGGCAGTGTTTTGATGGAGCAAAACACAAATATTGGAGGTGGAGAAGGATTAAAATAATAAAATAAACAAGCAAGGTCTTGTCAATGAAAAAAGCTAAGATATAGAAAAAACTAAGACATTGATTCTAAATGATATTCATAAACATCTCAGGAGTTATGAATTTAAAAAATATTTTTCTAAGAACTGCTGTCAAGAAGGTTGGCAATTATCCAAACAAAGCATTAGCTATTCTTGTGAGATTCACAGACAAGAAAAAAAAAAACAAAAACAATCACAGTTCAAAAGTTCTTCTTTTGATTCCGTTATTACTCTCAGGAAAAAGAACAACAAAGCAACAGTTCCTGCTCCTATACTCAATTTAAGAATTTTTCCTAAGAACCAGATCAGCATCTTGCTTTTCAAACTCTTCTGTATGTCTTCCAACTGATTGCAGGCTGCATTTGAGGATGTTTGGGAACCCTGTGGGATAATCCCAGCCATACCATTGCTGAGGTCAGGTCAGGGAACACGACAGCACTCATTCAGATTTCCTCCCTCCCTGCCTCAAGTGGATCCCCTAAGTGGAAAACACACAGACAGCTCAATTCCTCTCACACAGATCCCGCATTTCCATCTCCACCTGCCCTTCCCTCTCCTGCCCTCTGTGGCTCACCCTGCAGAACAGCTGTAAGGGGACGGCAAGTACCTGGGCTTTGCTCAGCTAACAACAGAAACTCTCCAATTCCTTGCAAGTGGTCAATGGAAGCTGTGAATCCGAATGTTAGACATGGATAAAGTCAGCAGGCAAGGCAAAACCGAGAGCAGGCACATGCACAGCTGATGATACTCCACTGTGGTAAATGGAAATCCAGGCACCTTAACATGCCCAGCACAGACACATTCACTTCTCCATCTACCTTCAAGAGGTCACTGCACGAGCTGCAGCTTCAGAGCCTCCAGCAGGACACACAACTCGTGCTACAGCAAGAGTCCTTGCAGCCAGAGGTGCAGGCCCTGCCCAATGAACCAGCTGCTCATTTGCAGAGCCATCAATCCACAGCTTGGGTTGTGGGTTTTGTCATCCTGGCTCCACCCTTCAGGTTCCCCCCTGGAACATTCTGAGACATTCTGCCACAAAGCTGTAAGGATGAATTACTGTGAGCATGATGGCAATACAGCTTTGCATTAATTATTCATAATCATGGCAAAATATTTCCCATATTCATAACTTAGTAAATCACTAATTTAGGTGCATGTTAATCTGAAGATGATGATTCACACAGCAGCCCACATGATACAATGCTTAATCACTCCTTGTGAGTTCAGACACCTGTCCCACAGAGTTTTTACAAGAGCAGTATCTAATGCAGTATCTCAAGTTTATAGCTAAATAGCACAATGAATCTATATTCACATCAGAACAGTTGGATCCATCTCTGTCATCTCTGCTCAGCAGCATCATTTAATTGCTTTCTCATTGGGCCAGCTTCATTAAGAGTGGTTTAGGTAAGCAGCTTTTTTAAAACATTAACTTCTAAAATGCCCAGAGTTGGAGAATGATAAATGGAGATTCACATATTTCATACATGCCGTAATTGCTGTGCCAGAGTAACAAAGTGGTGTGTATTAATCTGCAGATTTGAAAGGTACAAGTAAGCAGGATTTATTTACATCATCTGTTGGTAGGTATTGGTATTTTCAAAAACACCTAGTGAAAATCTAAACCACAGCTCAGGTAAATGGAAACATTCTAGGCTGACCAAAGTAAGATCTGAAGCCCAAAGCAGTAACCTGTGGGTACTTTCCTTCCCAATGCCATCTAAAGGTTTTGGTATATATTAGCTCCTAGGAAGTTTGCTCTTTAAGCAAAAGGCAAATAATTCTAAGACCTATGCAAGGTGTATCTTATAAAAATCTGATTTTCTTTTCCCCAAAAACTAGAAAACATTGCCTTTCTTTTATCCACTACATTCAGGTTTTTGCTATTTCAGAGGCAGGGTAGGCAAGTCCTAGGTCCATAACACTATGGACCTACTTCATGGTTCTCATGATAATGGAAGAAAAAAGTTTTTTACAGTCTGAAAAATCACTCACATGAAAACTTTCCCAAGAAGCTGGCAGAGACCACTAATGGCAGCTTTTAAGACATGACTGGATAAAGAGCTAGATGCTCTCACCTAGGCTCCCTTTCCCACAAAAGCTGGGGCAGATGATCTCCAAGGTTCCTTCAAACTTGGGCTTTTCTATGATGATTCTATGATTCTCCCCAGTGTCCACAGCCCAATCCAAGAGCCAAAGACCATTCTTTATTATAAAAAAGGGCTTATCACTAGCACACTTTCCCTGCTAGCTGGGTAAGTCCTTCCCACAGGAGCTCTGGCACATTATTCCTTGTCCCTGGACACGAGGAGGGGAGCAGATCATCACTTGGAGCTCCACAGATCTCTCCTGCTTTGGAGAGCTGATGTCCTACCCAAACCTTCCTGTTCTGTTTTACATTTGCAAACCCGTGCGTACTCAGTTCTTCCAAGATCATATTTCATGCACCTCTCACCACTCTTCTCTTTCCTCCAGGCTACTTTTGCCTGGCTTTTAAGCTCTGTTAGCCCAGAGCCTGAACTAGCTGTGATGCTCCAGGCTGCACCTGGCAGAAGGACAAGCAGAAATGGAAATCTCCCTCACACATCTTAGCAATGGCAATACTTCCCCAAAAGCCTGGCCCAGCTGGCACTGGGACTGGTGAGCAGAGCACAGGAGCACTCCCTCCTGCTGGGGTATTGTGTACCCTGTTCTCACACTGCTCCCTGTCCAACTGCTCCATCTGCTGTGCCAGTGCCATGGGATGCTCTGGCAGGGGATGCTCATTTGGAGCTCTGTCCCTTCCAGGTTCTGCACGGTGCCAACTGGTGAAGTGCCTTCCCACGCCCTCCTTCAGTGCATCCCCCAGGCCCAGCCCAGCCTGCTGAGCAGCCCCATCCTCTCCCACAGCCACCCACAGCACATCCCCAAACGCAGATTCCAGCCCTCACACAGCACCAGGAGCTGCTCCCACCAAGCAAGGGCCCTCACAAGCCCTGAGCTACAGCAGGGAGTCTCCCAGCTGTCCTCCATCCCAGCTGGCCCCAGCCCAGGGCACCGCAGCTCCCCTGGCCAAGGGAAGGGCTGCAGAAGCTGCAGCACCTAAGAGCACACACTGACTCCAGCAGGCAGAACACTTTTACAGCTGCAGTAATTGATTGCCTTTGCAACAATCACACTCCGCCAGCTTCATTTTTCAGGGAAAAAACATCAGATTGGAACAGATGGGGGAAGATCAAAACAGATTGCACAGAACAGCCACAGTCTAATGGTGAATTGGGAATACTGAGCAAATAGCAGAAGCCCATGTGCTTTGTGTCTGAATTGGAAACAGAGCTCTTTCATTGCAGCTTTCAAGTGCTGCTGTAAACGCTCCGCTATCTGTTCTGACAGCTAATGGCAAACTATCACATTTGCAATAGCTTTGCTTGGGACTCAGTGCTGCGGTTATGACCAGGATCACAGATTTGCATACATGGCCACAGACAGCAAGGAGATGCAAGCACAGAGGCTGTCCTCAAGCCCCAGCTGCTCCAGCAAGCCCCAGCTCATCTCTCACCTGGTCACCAGCACTGCACACACAAAGCCAGCTGTGCTCAGCAATGCCATTCCACCACAACCATCTTCTGATGAACATGGAATCAATCTTCCACTTGGCAGATGATGACACAGAAAGCAGTTCTGCTAAAGAAAAAGTAAACTTTTTAAATGAAGCTTTCTACAAATATTTGCTGGTTGAGTGAGGCAAACCAGGAATCCAGATAAAAACTAAAGTAGTCTGTCCACTCAGAATCAGTTAATTTCTGTTCTTTCCTCCAGGACTGTTAGATGCTGGCTCTACCCCCTCTGCCTCGCATTTCTAAGGTACAATGAAAATTTCCATCTAAAATCTTCATTCTTGGTTTAGTTATATTGGTGGAGTATGGCAGTGAAATGAGCAGCCAT
This sequence comes from Sialia sialis, assembly GCA_009812075.1. NCBI lineage: Eukaryota > Metazoa > Chordata > Aves > Passeriformes > Turdidae > Sialia > Sialia sialis. The sequence goes on from VRYO01001366.1 coordinate 26,200,181, forward strand.
CAGATTGTTCTGTATTTTCACTCTGATCGTGCTTAGGGCTGGAGCAGGGAGGGTGGCACTCATAGCACTGATCTTTACTGACTAAATCTGATCAATCAATCCTTTCTCTACATGGTATGCCAAACATAGTGTTTTCACCCCATTCTACACAGCTAAAAAAAATGAACAGCTCTTTGCCAAAAACTGTATCAGCTACAGCATTTGGACTCACTTTTTTTAAAAAGGAATTCACTATGGAACTGGATTTTCATCATCAGATACACCAAAAGAGACTAAAAACTTCCAGGAATCCATGTTGGAAAAAAATAGATTCCAACAGCAGGCTATCACTGAATACACCAAGCAGAAATAATTAACATTTGTTTCTCTTTGTGAAGAATGCAGAGCTGTAATGAGAGCTTTGCTTTCAAGCAACCCCTGTGCCATGCAGGCAGGAGATTCACCACAGCACAGTGAAGCACACCACTGCAGCTGTGCTCTTCTCCTGCCCTTCCCACAGCACTGCTTTGGGCACTGAGGACACAGAGCTGGGGTAAGGACAGCGTCCCCTCAGCCCTTCTGACAGCTTCTTTATACAGCTTTCTTCAGGCCAGCGCACAAAAATCCCACAGCTAGTACTTCATTATGAAAAGGAAGCTTCCACTCGTTGGAAATTTATTGCTATTGTCCTACTGGGTGTTTTTGGTGCTTTTCCTTGCATTGTGAGTGCCTGTGCCGAGTATGCAATACAGCTTGCTAATGGAAAACCTGAGGATAAACCAAGCTCTGCTGAACTGGTTTTCCTCACACTGCTGCTGCTTCTATTCCAGCTCCTTGGCCAATGTTCCCAGTGACCACCATCACCCAGCAGGAACCCAGAAGAACATTCAATGCCATTTGGGAAGGGTGACCCTCACAGAAGGCCAGATGGCAATCCTTGCTTTACCTCTATTTCAGTATTTATTTGTGCCTACTCAATTTAAACAGGAAGCCTGCCAGGCTGGTGAGCCAGGACCCTCCTGGTGCTCTGAGCCACCCCTGTGTCCCTACACAGACTGCCAGGCAAGCTGCAGCACCACCCTGCTTGCCACCACAGGGCAGAACACAGCCCAGTATCTCTGCCACCTGCACAAGCACTGCCTGGCCCTCAGCTACTTTTCTCTTTGAAGAAGAGAACTTTCATATTAAAAGGTAAAAGAAAATCCTCAGAATTTGTTTTGCTTCCAGGGCACACTATTTAAAAAAAAAAAGTACAGCAATACCTTAAACCAAACGTTTTAATCCAAACATCTTCAAAGAGCAAGGCTAACAGCACTTCTTTCATTCTTTTTCATTTAAATTGAACAAAATGGTTTGCTGCATACATGCTGTTCACTTCAAAAGACCATTCTTAATCCATTAACAAATAGCAGCCTGGAAGGAATCATACAAAAGTAAATTTTTAACGCGTTAGCCAAAACAGCAGCCAGCAGATGTACAGGCCGGACTGCATTAACTGTGGGCATCCTATTCATAGGGATCTCACAGTGGAAAATTAACAGCAGGAAAGTACTATTAGAAGGCAGGAAGTTTTTCTGGGTTGTTTTCAATTAATGAAATAGGGTTCATTGCACTCCAGGTTAGGTGGTATAAAACATGTACCTGTTTTCAAAAACACAGCACAACAATACAAATCAAACTGCATTTGAACCTCTCAATTATATCCAAAGAGAAATGATGATGTGAAAATGGTAATGGAAAGAAAGCAACAAACCCCAGTCTTGTCACATGATTGCTCTCTGGTTTCAGTGACTACCTTTGAGTATCACACCTTACAGCAATCTGAAGAAAAGTATCTGCCTGAAGACTGGCTTAGAAGGTTCATAAACTGATAATTAAATAGAACAAACACTTTCCACTCTTGGTAAAACTCTTCCTAACTCATCCTTGGCTCTGAGAGCTTTTTGCACTGCCTTGTCTCCAACCACCCATGTGACAGACAGCTGAAATCTGAGTTTAACAGGAAGGTTCCCTCCAAAGAAAGGATGAAGATTTCCTTATCTGCAGGAAAACTTTACCCTTCCACACCTCAGCATGTTTCTACAAGCAGCTCATGAGCTTCTCAGCACAGCCCAGCATCTGTCTCCCACTTGCACAAAGCCCTGGCAGTGAGCTGAGAGCTAGCAAAGCCCAGCACGCTGCAGAGCAACCACAGCTGTTTTGGAAGGACTCCTTTCAGCCCTTGGAGCTTTTGAGGCCACCAGCACTGTCTTTACCCTGATGGAAAGGCTTTCGAGCTGTGAGCCCTCATCCTCTGACTGTTCAGAGCTATGGTGAGCTTCAGCAATTTTGGAGATCATCACAAAACCAAACACAATTCCATCAGCCATGTTTCTGTCATGGAAGTGGCACACATCTGCAATACCTCATCCCACATGTCACACTCCAATTTAAGGCCAAAAAAAAGCCACCCTAGCTGGGTACATAATCCAATGAGCACCACTGTGTGCACTCAAAAGGCTGCAGACCTCAGTTCATCTCTCACTTTTGGTCAAAAAAAAAAGACAAAAAACCAAAGAAAAAAATAGAAGCTTGTGAGTTCAAAGAGAGAATCATAAGCACATCAGCACTCAGCTCAGCCTCCTCCTGAGAACTCTGTAGAGATGCAGCCTCTCTGAGAACAAGCACTGTGTGGATTTAGGAAAGCAGAAAGGTGGAGTGCATGATCAGAGCTCCTCCTGGGGGAGGTTAATTAGGCAGGTTAACGCTCTCCCTCACCAGACTCCTGACCAGGCAGCACTGCAGCCAGGTTCTGCCAGCTCAGAGATGGCAATGAAAATAAGGACTGACCATGAACCAGCTGACATTAGCCATAAGAAACAGGGGACATCACATGAAATTATGTGACACAGAGCCAAACCAAGGAAACACAAAGACTGCACAAAAGTGACTGCACAAAAGTGACTGCACAAAAGTGACTGCACTGGGGAACTCACTGCCGTGGTGGCTGCTATGAGAACATTTAAAAGGGGTCAGTAAGCAATCAGTCACATGAAGAGATTTTTTAAAACTTCTTTTGGCCCGAAGTGCAAAGCTGCCATCACCCCTCTCTGAAGCTTCAGTGCTTCCTTTCAGGAGACAGAGTTTTCTGAAGCATCATTCCTACTCATTTCTCTGCCTCCTCAGGCACCTGCTACCAGCCAGTGCCAGACAGAGCCACTCTTACACCTTGGGACAGGTGTTAAAACAGTCTGTACCCTAAAAAAGAATGTAATCAAACCTGGAGTGAATGCTGATGCAATAGGAGCCTTGTGATCCACACACAAGACAGATTCCTTCTGTTGTCAGGGTGTTCCCTTCTCATGAAAAAATTAAGGTTAGCTTTTTTTATTCCTATAGTACCAAGATCTCCTTTATCCTCACAGCCTTGAGATACAGAACTGCTTTCCATTTGCAGCAGAGCAGTTTGTGTTACACTCCAAGGTGTGAGGAGCTGGGTTTCTCCCTAGAAAGGGTGACAAACGAGTGGGATGGCAGCTGTCCCACAGCACCCTGAGGCAGCAGGGCAAACACAAACACAGCACAAACAGCTTCCACCCACTCAGCCAACTCCACAGCAGACATGCCAGCAAAGTCCAGCTGCCAGGCTTGGCACAGAGGCAGGACAAGGAGTCCAACTCCCACCCTGCATGGGGCCAACACTACTTGAGTGCTGCAGTCACTGCTAAATAAAATGCATCTTGACAACAAAAATCCATTCTTTACACCCCTGGGAAAAGACTGCACCAAAGTTATGGCCTATTGCACTTGGGAAAAAGCAGCAATTTGCACCTGCAGGACCTTCACTTGAGAAGGGGAATAGGAACCTTCCCCTTGGAATACAATGCATGAAGTGATTTGATCAGCCAGGTTGGGATTTTCCTTTTCCTTGGAGCAGACATGCAGTGCCTGTCACATCACTGTGCTGAGCAGCCTCTCCCCCCAGGCAAAGCCTTCCCAGGCTCTTGCTGTCCTCCTGCCGGGCCCCAGGACCTCTCTGGCACACACTGTCACCTCTGTGACACTGCCAGGCCATCAGGGCCACCCCTCTGCAGGACAACACCCAGGCTGCTCCAGGCAGGGGACCCCATCTGAGAAACTTCCTTTTCCACACACAAATTGAAATGTTCAGCTGGCCAAACTCTTACAGCACGTACAAAAGCTGTTTGACTGTCACTTCTTGTGTCTGTTTCTCCTCCAAGCCAACAAACAAAAGACTTGCCCTCTTTTCCTTGTGATCATTATTTGAACTGCATTGTTTCAATATAGCTTGAATATAATTTAAATTTTGCTTAGCTGATTTTTATTCTATTATCTCTTGTTCCCTAGGCAAGAATGTACTTGATCTTGAGAGTAAAATTGTTATAATTAAATCTGTCTTTTACAGGTAGTATGAATTAGAGGGTAGAGCTGAGGTAATACGTAACAGCTTGCATGGTGTTCCATAGATGGAATAATAACTCATTTGTCTGAGCAGCACACCAGGACAGATCAGTTGTTACCCAAAGAAGTTTCATTACTCAGATTTTAGAACTCATTGAAATACTACCTGATACTTACATACATTACAAAAGCCTCTCCAGAAATACAAATCTGTAACAAAGATGCAATTGGAAATGTCAGCCTTTCAACTCAAACTGAAGTTCTGAGCACTCACCTCCCAGCCTAAATCCCCCAAGACATGGCCAAGATGCTGCCTAAGGCAGAGACAATCTTTTAGCCCCTTTAACCTTCACTGTGACATACAAAGTGAATAAACAAAAAAAAGATGGGTTCAAGGAAGGAAGAATGAAATCTCAGTTGAATTACTACAACCTAAAACTTCCTGTGCTTTGTGTTTGGGACATCAGGCCTTAACATCTGAGTTTGGCTGGAACCAAAAAGGCCACTTTTCACTCTGAAATCTGCACCTATTTATTTAAATACAATGGTGTGAACATCTTTACAGCGTAAGACTAACAAGGCACATAGAGTCACTTGCCCTCTTTAATACAAATGATATTTACTTTTTCAGTTCCTTTCCATATTTTTGACAAGCCAATGAGAGTGAGGCAAGTACTTGCATGGGAGGCTGGACTATTATGTCAGGCAATTTAGCTTCTGAAATGCATAAATCTGGTACTTGCACATGTTTTTCTTTATATAGCACATGTGAATTCCATGTGACTTGTGTATTCCACAAGTTAAATTATGCCCCTAATTGGTGCTTCATAAGAAAATGCCTGAAGGAGATCAGGCTGCTCTGATATGCGAGCAATTTTAGATTCAAATTAAGTTAGGGATTGATTTCCATTTCAAAAGTGGTTTTGAGATTTAACAAGTGAAATACAGATCCTGTTTTCAAAAAGGGACACAAAAGAGGAGAATGCAAACTGTTTGGCCAGGCAGTTGATGTTTACACAACAGAAGTGCTACACAAGTGAAAATGTTTTTCATTGTGTTACTGTCCACTTATTTAAGAGAACAGTAGGGGGGTCATTTTAACTCTTCTAAATGAGCACGTATTGTGGGTGGAGTTTAATTTTCTGCTACTTTATCTAGCTCTGATATTTATTTTATAATCTAGACCTGCATTCTTTCTAAAAACACAAGAAGATGATGTAAGTTGTGAAACAAAGAACATCAGGTAGTATTTAACTGCTTAGTAGGACATCCTGTAATGACCACGAGACAGGGAAATACTGTTACTCTGAAACTGGGAGGAAGACACTTGTTGGCTTTGAAAGCCATTATGAAAGGCAGTCTCCCTTTTGGACACTTCATCCTTGCATAAATTCTGTTTACAATTCCATGAACTCCACAGCACAAATGCTCTCTTCCTAAACTCAGCACAAGCATCGAGCTGGGCTCCTTTTATTTTCATGCTCAAGTAGTTCCTAAAAATATTCAAGAAATTTTCATCTAATGCTGCTGAGAATGAAAAGACTTAAAAATGGAAAAGTGAAGGAAGATTTGACCTGTTTTGTTCTGTTCTGCTAGAATAGTAAGAAGAAAAGCAAGGTTATCTTTGTGAAGAAAATGCTTTACTGGTAAATGAACAGCTGCCTTCTGATTGTGCCTGCCAAGGATGACAATTGCTGATTCTCCCTGTCCCCCCCATCGTGCTCAGGAAGATCTCATGTCCTCTGCCCTACCCAACACTGTTCAGGGCTGCCTCCACCACTTCCTGCAAGCTAAGCTCAAGAAGCTCCACAAGAGCCCCAGTGTGTTTGCTGGGAGCTCCACACAAAGCCAGCAATGTGTGACAGGGCTCACAGGGGCAAAGCCTCCCAGCACAGCCACGCCTGGATTAAAGCACAGGGAACAGGGCAGGGAGGGAGGGACAGGCCTGCCTGCCACAAGACAGACACAGACCAAAGGATACCTGGTGTAACACAAAGCACATAAATCCCATTTAATAAAACAGCCTGCATACAGGGTATCACCTAGCAGTTTACAGAGAGATAAGAGACCAAGATAATGCTTTAGAAAATTGGATACTGTGACTCATAAAAGGAAAACAGGAAAACACACAAATAAAGCCATTCAGATAAAGGAAAACTGCTGAATTTAAAAGCATCTAGCATAAAAGCATATGTTCTTACAGAAGAGACACAGCTAAAGAAAAATGAAACTCAAACCATTAAAGGCTCCTTTAAGCATCTAAAGCCCCGGTGTTTATCAAAGCATCTCTGTACAAGGAGTATTAGGTTGATGGAAAACAATTTTAACCTGGTGGAACTGGAACCACACAAAAATCTCAACTTTCCAAGGCTTCCAACATCTCTCTCTGCCTTAGGCAAAACTTTAAATACGAATTTAAAAAATAAAAATGGACAAGATTTTCTAAAACATAAAAACCTTTGACTTGGAATCAGATCGATTTGGATTAAATCTCTTTTATTCAGACACAATGTCATAAATTCTACAGCAGTGCATTCATAGGGGCAGCAGAATCTGGACAGACAGATCAGTGAGTACAGGGTACTGGGGCAGTGGCCGACTGAGGGTGTCACCTGAACAAGCCCCATGATCACCTTCAAACTAAACCTGGGAGAAGTACCAAAGAGTGGCACAGTCCCTGCAGCTCTGGAAAGCAGATCACACACTGAGGTTCCCAAATGGAGTGACAGGGCTGCTCCCCTGCCCAAGAGACCCCTCCTGCTGCACCTTGCCGAGTGCCACACTGCTGAGAGCAGAGTGCCCAGGGATTCATTGTGCTGCCACGTTTATCTTACTCTAACTCCTGCCAACACAGCACAGCAGTTAGCTCTGCTGTCCCAGCACACACACTCCAGCCAGCACCACCTCCAGCCGCTGGAAAAGAGCCACTCCAGTATTCCCAGGCAGCGGGATTCCTGCGTGCAGAGAGCTGCACGAAGCACGGCTCCCAGGCAGCCACTGCCATGTGTTTGACCCTGGCTCAGTGCAGGAATGATCTGAAAGGCAGCAACAGCTCCCAGGACCTCTCCAGCACTGCACTCCAGCACTCACCTCGAGAAGCAAAGGTCACAGTACATGAGGTGTCCGATGGAACACCACTACAGACAATCCTTTCAAAGCCACAACACCCAGCCAGTGTTTCCATCACAAAGAAAATGACATGAAAATTGAGGCGTTCCAGTTCTCATAGAACCGCTACAGTAAAATTAGTATCTCAGCTATTCTTCTATGAGCACCTTCAGGAATTGTGAAAAAACCACAGCTTAGGAGAAAATGTATGCATTGGACCTATTCTTCCTCCAAGAAAGATGAAAAAATTCTCAGTTTTGCAAGCACAGTAGTCTCATGACACTAAACATACTTTGCATCAGCTCAAGTTGTTGTGTATACTAAAATGATCAATGTTGAAAGCTTCTGAAATTATTTCCACAGCTAGATACTGCATGGCTTTTTCAAGGCTTAAAACAATTTCCTTCCACGTTTTTATAGATTGGGAATCAGCCATTAAAATGAATATGTTCAAAATACTAAGTGCTTTTCTGGCATTTTCAATTCCAGAGTATACACAAATATTCTGAACATGCCAAAAGTCACACTTGCAAATAAGCTCAAGTACCTAATTAGCTCCAAATAAACAGGAGATTTCCTATGATGCAGCACAATAATAACTTAAAATATTTGAGAGGTTAAATCATAGGTTGCATTAATTTAGTATTTTATGAAAAACATAAGTTGACTTGTAAGTTGTATTTATTGAGCAAGAGCACCAGATGCAGAACAATTTTAAAATATGGTGATTAATTTTGAAAGCACAGGTGAGTCCAATTTAGACCAAAAATACACACAGCTGACCCACAAATAATGAGAACAGGTAACTGGTACAATGCTTCAGCATCTGATCTGATGATGAGAAGCCTGAAAACGAGCTTGCTTTTACAGCCTTTCCCTACTCCAGAACCAGGGAACTTCCCAGGATAATTATTAATTGTGCAGATATGCCTTGGAAGGGGAAGAACTGCCATTACCTTCTACATAAAGAGAGCTGTTGCAAATTTCAGTGGTAAAGATGACAAATGAGCTATGCTGAAATCATGCATTTCCTCAAAAGCTTCTGCTCTACACATGTGTTTGTACAGGGCTGGCTGGCTCCCTTATGGATATAAAATTGAAAAGTTATGGGTTAACCTGGGATTCTTAAACATCTTCCTGATGTGCTCCAAGAGTTGACACAAGACATCTGATTTTGGTGCAAGGATTAACTGCATTTCTATTAACCTACTGCTGCCATTAGAGTTTCATTCCATTAATTTACAGTAAATGATGTTGGCTTGATCACTGATTAAAAACATTTTTGAGAAGCAGAAGCTACACTGCTGTACTCACTTTTCCAGCAATAAGGTAAATAGTCATTCCAATTCTGTATATGGGGCAAAAGATAACCAGTCAATACTCCAGAATGGACTACTTTAAGTGCCTTGAAAATTAAATTACATTGCAGCTCAATGTAATTTAAAACGCCAGACAAATCAGAGGCTCTCACAGATTTTAATTAAAGTAATCTCTATATTCAGACCTTGCCTTTTCCCCACTCTGCTGCTATTACTCCTTTAATATTTATTCACTGCACTGCATCTAACCATAAAAACAACCAAATTTATTTCATCTTATTTACAGTAGAATAGATTTTAAATAAACAAGGACAACGTTTCCCATCTTTATTTAAGAACTGTTTTGGACAACGGCATTTCAGAAAGCCAAGCACGCTCATGGCATAATTTCATTGACAAGTTGCCATAGAAATGGCCAGCTCAAATGCACACTAAATCTCAGCCACAGAATGAAAAGTACTTCACTCCTCACGCAGTGTTAAGGGGGGCAGGAGCTGATGGACAAAGCAGGTAAAAGTCACAAAAAAGACTTTGCAAGGGAGCCACTGGAGTCAGGAGACAGCACTGAGGGAAACTGCAGATATGGGGTCACAGGACACCCCAAACCCTGCCAGAGCAGCTGTGGGTGTGGGGTCACAGGACACCCCAAACCCTGCCAGAGCAGAGCAGCTGCAGGTGTGGGGTCACAGGACACCCCAAAGCCTCCCTGCCCAAGGGCTGCCCCTCAGGGTAATGAACTCACTCAGGGGTAATTAACTGCCTGCGGGGTAATTAAGTCGAGCCCAAGCTGCAGCCTGCGTGTTTCTCTGCATCTCCTCCCTGAAGCCTGGCAGCAGAACACCCAGACTGAAGGTGCCAAAGGCGACTCCCAAAGGCTGGAGTGCCTGCTGGAATTCATTTCCTGTGACAAATTCCACATCTTGTTCCAGTGTTCAACATATTCAGAAATTAACTGGTTACTCAGAACTACTCTCCTGACCCATTCCAGGGGCTGGTTTCCCAGCTTGTTTCCATTCCCCCGGTAAGACAGTCGTTATTGCAAACTTTGTATCTGCACTCTGCAGATATACTGAAATAGGGATTTTAACAGCTGTTCAAAATATACAGGACACCACAGAAGTCTGTCGCCAGGAGCCTTATGGAGATCAAATTTAGCTCACAGTCAACAAAATTATAATAAATTGAATTAGGAATTCAATATTTTTCATAGTGTGCAGGCCATTTAAGGGTACATATAGCCAGCACCATTAACATTTATTTGCAGAAAGTGCCCAACTGCACTGCTTCCTTAGGAAGTAACTGGATTTCTGCTACAGTTTATTTATCTTTTCCTACCTTGCTTGACACATTTTGTACCCTTTAAAGTGAGAAGGAATCTACTTTCCTTCCTTGGTGAGGTTTTGCTGGTTGGTTGATTGATAATTTTTTGCTGAGTAAAAGTTCTTAGGTTTTCATTTTGACTTTGGCAACATATGCAATTAGGAACTATCACGTACCACAGCTTAATCAACTTCTCATTAATATTCTTATCATCATAATTTTACAAAAAAAGAATTCTTTTCATGTGGAATAATCCAAAGGGGAAAAAAACCAGTCTCAAGACTGCATTGCAGTGCTCTGCTCCTTTCACCCAGCATGCTGAAAGTCTTACTAACTGATGTGTAACAAAAACCTTGTTAGCAGCATTATTTACAGTTCTGAGCAGCATTCATCACCACCCTGAACTCATAACCACCTTTAAAGGCACTGATAATTTCTGTTTCACTCTGGATCACTCCTGTCATGAAGAAGGTGACAGTGAATGCTCCTCCCCATTCACAAAGCCCTTTTTATTCTCTTTGGGTCACAGAGAGAGGAGTCACTCCCGCTGCTGTGTGGTACTGCCCTGCCCATGTCCACAGCAATACTTGTGCATCACCAAGAGCAGGCAGAGCAGGTGCCTGAGCCTGCACCTGAGTGCCACTGCCAGGAAACCTTCCCAAGCCCAGCAGCAGTCCCTGGAGGCTGTCCCAGCCTAGCAAGGTGCTGGTCGTGGCCTCCCCACTGCTCAGCTCAGCACTAGGCTTGGCCTGGGTTCAGTTTCAGCCCAGACTGTTCCCTTGTCCCCCAGTCCCCCTCCTTCAGCCTGCCCTGCCATGTGACATCCAGAGGCAGCTCTGTCCCCTGACACCTCTCAAAACACACACTCATTGAGATGAAGTCCTGGAGTGGACCGAACCAGAGGAGTCTGGATAGACCCCCAACCTGCTCACCCACCTGAGCCACTAAAAGGAGGGCAGAGATCCAGGGGAAGGAGCCAAGTCCTTCTTCTGCAGAGACAGTACCAGGAGAGCAAGAAAGAAAGGATGAAACAAAGAGCACCGGGGCCTTCCTCCAAATATCTGTTATCCTCAGCAGCATAAATATCTGGAACTGAACTGTGACCCCAGAGCAAAGACCTTCCCCTCCATCTGCATTACTGATTCCTTTACTCAGGGATCCTCACTTGGTGTTTGGGCTGGTTGGTTTGTTTGTGAGTGCAACAGGAGGTGATATTGTATATATACAATATGTAAGGGTTATATCATGTTGAAACATGAGAAAGGCATTTGTTTACTTACAGCAACATGTTGGAAATTGGGGAAAAGGAAGGGAAACCCCTGAATCCTCATAAGCAGTTAGTTGCCCTCATTAGGGGCGTGTTGCCCTCACATTTCAAAGGAATCTTAATTTTCTTTTATTGTCCTGAAATATATCAGCAGGCATTTCTTACTGTTACGGACTTCAGTTTAGACTTATGTCTTTATTTAAGCAGTGGATAAGTCAGACTCCTGCATTCTAGAAAATCATATGCCAGTATTGATTTTCTTACTGGAAATAATTCACTATTAGTAGCAGCAACAGCAACACTGTGCATGCTGCTTTCATAATGGTATTTCAACATTTGGGGACAGTTCGCAATGAAAAAATACAGAAAAATACATTTACCTGCTTAAAGAGAAGACAAATTAGACTAAATTAGACTAATTAGACTAAATTTCTCTAATATAGCTTTAGTTCTAAGAATACTACAGTGGCACTTTGACTCAGAAGTTCCTCTGTCAGGTGCAAAACAAAGCACGCTACAATCTGAGCAAGAGCAAGGAAAAATGTGATAAGGAAGGCAAACTTGAATTGAATGTATGAGGCTGTGGCTCAGAATTCAGCCTAGTCAAAGGCACTTGAAGAAGTCCATGTTGTGGCAAATAAGGTTCAGTGCCTAACTAACTGGGGTCCACTATGGATTTAGCATATGGCTTCACAGTTCACTCCGAGAGGAAGTTCAATATTTACCACAAATTGCCATTTGTTTTTAATTTTGTGGTTTCCCCAGAAGTTCCAGGGGATGCTGTTTCCTTGAAAGATCATTTTCAAGGGTGCCCTGACAATCAGTACACTTGCTACAGAAGCACCTTCATGTCACAGTTGTGTGTAGCAATCTCTATGGACCCCTGCAAACAGCCTGCACTGCAATCCCACAGCACAAGATAAAAACATCCAAAATGTCTCTTTTCAGTAGTGAACATGGGCAATAAAAAGTAGGGCTGGGAAAATGAGACTGGTGGTGAAATCAGCAGAGCTGGGGAGGAGAGGAGGAGCTGTGGGGATGACAAGCAGAACATCACTGGTATTAGTGTGAGGCATGAAATGATGAAAGGATGAAAGAACAGGGAAACATGAGAAGATGGAAAAAAGGACCATTGTTTTTGATACAGAACACAGTCAGAGTACACTGATGAATCTGACCAAAAAAGTCAAAAGAAAAAAATTTAACCCTTATTTAGTAACAGTATGGCTTAGTGCTTGCCTAGTTTTTATTGAAATTTTCTTCTCTGGCCCTAACAAAGCCAGATCCTGGGAGCTTCCTGGCTGAAGCTGGCTGATGATAGGGGTCTGGCTTGGAATTGTGCTGCCAGTGTGCCATACAGTGCCTCACCTAACCTGACAATTACACCCAACCCAAATGTTATATACTGGATTTGGGCTTGGACTGAAAAGAGATCCATAGATAGAAAAAGCAGAAATGCACAATTAGGATGTGTATATATCCTTAATTACAGCATAAAGTGGCACAGTGGAGAGGAGGATTAAATTATCATCCAAGAGAGATCTGTAACTTTTTCTCTAGTGTGCAAACACAAGCACTGAGATGCCTTAATTAGAGCCATATGGACAGTGCATGGAGTCACTGCAGGGTATTGTTAATGCAGTTGGAGTGCCCAAACCAGGCTCACTCACACGTTGTTCAATTACTCTGAACAGTCACAGAGAACACTAATGTCTCTGGAAATGCTGGCTGCAGAGACTTTGGTTTTTCAGTAAAGGTAACACTCCTGTGCTGTGCTAACCATAAAATTCTAAACACCAATTCCATCTCACACCAACATGCATCCAGAGCGTGGCTCTGCTCTGGTCACCTCCACAAGAACATGCCAGTTTGGAAAGAGGCCAGAAACCCGCCAGGTGCAGGTTAAATGACTGATCCAGGCACGTGTCATGGTGCCATGCACCATTTGGAGGCAGTGCACAGGGGCACTCAGCACCCCATAACATTAATCCTTTACAGATTTACAAGAGTCACAGGTCAACAAACAACAAGGCTAGCAGCACAATATATCCCAAAACTAATTAGGAAACTGGTGGAGTGCTTCAGTAGAGAGCCAGTGTATGCAAACATTGATTTCAGATGCCAAGACAGATGAAAATAGTTTAGATATAGCAGAACTTAATTTCTAGATGGTATTCTAGTAGAAATATTAAAATACTGAATAGTTCAAATGTTCTGAATGCTGCTCTGATTATGTATTACCTCATCACTTGATGCTCCAGCAGACAGATGTTTCTTTAACTGGCCAGTAATGAGGAAAAAAGGCAAACTTGACAAGATGCTTAAGTGAAGGTAGGGAAAGTCCTGTGCTATACGGCAACACTTAATAACAGATGGTGGAAAAGTGGCTAACAGGCAAATAAAATCAGTGAGTAAATTACTTGATGAGTACAAACCTTTCCTGTGTCACTCTTTCCCTGCCTCCATTACCATTAGCAGGAACCTGGGACACCAACACTTCCATGGAACCAGTGGCACAGGGATGAGGAGAGGGCACTCCCAGCAGGCAGGAGCTCCTGCCAGGGCCAGGGGGGCTCTGCTCAACTCCTCCCACCTCCTGAACAGCACCTACTGCTAAGAGATTTGGAGAGCAGGGAGGGGGAACAGCACTAGGAGCATTTTACTGTCTAGTAAAAAAAACAAACAGAAGAAAACAAAAAAGAAATAAGGATGAACACTTACCATACTAAAAAAACCAGGGATAGCAGATTTTTTTTTTGTTTTCCATTAGCTTACATTGAGATTTTAAATTAAGAAAGATTAAAAAAACCTTCAAGAGCAGTATTTTCTTTCCATGTTTACTCCAAGACACCACAGTAAATCAAACACAAGCTGTACCTTCAGAGCCCGTTATTATCAAGCACTGTCTGTTATTTCTATCACTGTCCTTCTTTTTATTTCCCTCGTGTGCTTCAGATCTATCTCCCATTAACTAGAGGGAGTAAAAGGCTGAGAAGGGAGACAGCAGAAATAATGAAAAGAATGTTTCTGCTCTGTGGCTGCCTATAGACTATGTGGACTGGCACTGCTCACATGCCTGCTGTTCCTGCTGTCCAAACTCACTAGGCAGCAGATTAAGGAACTCCTTGTTATGGCTTAAAAAAAAATTATTTAAAAGAAAATAATCAAAGAAGCTAAAATCTCACCAAAATATCCTGCTCAGCAAAATAATCTGGTTTGCACTATTTCCTTATCCTTTTGGATAAACTGAGTAAGCCAAACAATCTTGTTAGCACACTTTGATGTACTCTGGAACAGTGCATATAGGGACATGACGACATTGATGAAGTGAACAGTGTATGAAGGAGCACAGGGCTTCTGAAACCTGCTCCAAAACTCACACATATTTATAACACGAATTCCTGATTTAATTTTCTAGTAATTCTATATCCATCAAGCAAACCATGTTTTTCTTCCACAGAATTTCTCCCTTTATTTCCTATTTCTCCCAGCTGAATAAATTGGATGACAGGTAAGTCACCCAAAGCCCTGCTGGATGCTCAAACAAAACCTCCTGTCTGTTTTCTACCAAAGATGCCCTGCTAAGTTAGAAGTAATTTTCAAAGGATGATTTCCTCTGAACACTGAAAATATCCAAAAGAGTCACTTGTAATTTAAAAAACATAATAAACTATGAAAGAAGTATTTCAACCCAGATAATTGTAATTCAGTGTGCAGGAAAAGGGTTTCACTGGGAGTGTCACTGAGCTATAATCTCCATTAGAAGACAAAGTATCCAATAATCAACATCACCAAGATGCAACTCACAGGCAGAGATAGCTTTGAACGCTTTGAATGATGTGTTAGAGGTATTGCTGACACAATTTAACCCTCAACAAAACCTTGCTACATGCAGGTCCAACTAAATTATCTCCCTCAATTGTCACTGCATAGTAAATGCTGTTGAAGAAAATCATGGGAACATGCACTCAGTAGAATTTCGTAATACTTGCAAAAGAAATTTATATCAAAATTTCTTCCCAATGAATCTTTAAATCAATTTAAAAATTTAATAGAGACTTTTTTTCCTGCCAGGATGTAACTGGCCTCAGAAAGAATGTGCCACCTTCCCCTGAGAAAGTCTCTTTGACAGTCTAGCAATAAGTTAAACAGCATTGCATAGGAAGTTATGCAGGGAAAAACCCTCATGAGAACAAAATAACAACACTGCAATCCCCCTAGAGCTGTGTAAGCACATGAGAAAAATGCAATCAGCTGTGACTGCCATCACACAGAGAATCATGGGGAGCTGTCCATAAAGCTCAGCAATGGATGGGGCCCTGAGCAGCCTGGTCTCCTGGAGGTGTCCCTGCTGGTGGCAGGGGTTGAAATGATATCAGTCTTCCAATCTGCCCCCAGACCAAAGCAGCAAAAAGGCTGCAACCCTCCCGAGAAGACAGAGGCACAAAGAGGGAGCCCAGCTCCCCCAGCTGGGGGAGGCTGCCCAGGCACTGCCCCAGAGCCTGTGCTGGCACCCAAACCACCCCAGTGAGGCTCTGGAGGCACTCTGGGGTGCGACTGTTCCTTCCCAAGGCATGCAGAGCACTGCCCCGACCCTCTGTGCCTGCCCCGTGAGCTGAAGGGACATGGCACTCCCTGTGCTGTGCAGTAGGGAACGCACAGGCACAGCCCCACAGCCTGCCATGCCTTCCTGGGCAGCCCAGCATGGAAGAGCACTAGGGATGGCAGGGCAAAATGGGAAGCTGCATAATTCATCTGGCAGAAAAATAAAATGCCATGCAGTCTGTTGGATGTATTTTAGAAAACAAAACTGCTGTCAAACCAAATCCTTGCTCTTGTGCCTCTCCTGAGAATGTGCCTCCCCATTCTGCATTACACAGTTCTCCACGTGACAAAACCTCCTAATTTGGCAAGTTAACATTAAAACACCCAAATTACATATTGAAAATGTACAAACCGGTATCACACCTCAAAGTGTGGTGTTAGCCCTTCAGGAGAAGTTCTAGACGTTGTGCCTCCTCACTGCATGACAGACATCTCCTCTTGATCACAACATCATTTTGCTAATAAAAGAAGATCATTATTAGTAGCACTGGTTAAGAATTGCCCAAGTGGGACTAGGCCCTGGTATTTTAAAACCTCTGATGCCTTTTTTAATTGAGCAAGAGCCTTTCTCCTTGGCCACATCTGCTGTGCTTTCCCACCAGCACACAGCTCACAGCTTTCACTGAGTGGAGCCATCCCACCTCAGAGTCAGACATCCTCTCTATCAGCTCAAAAAAACATGCAAGCACACAAAACTGAGAACACCAGCCAGAAAGTGGCTGTCACAATGACTCTCTCCCTCTGGCAGCAGAATGCTTTCTGGCAGGGATGAATTTTCAGGTGGCTCAATTCAGTGCCAATGGTTATGTTAATTTAACCTCTGCTCTTGTTAATTTATTCTTGCTTCCTCTTTGCTCTCTTAATTGTAGATCTTAGGTTACCAATATCTGAAAACAAAGAGGAAAACAGTAACAGGTCCAAGAGAGGAGGCATTGGCAGTACCTCTGTGTACTTACCCTTAATCCTCCTTCTTTGCAGGGATCAAACATCCTTGTTCAGTAGCTGGCATCCATGCTAATTGAATTTTTTAAAAGCTAATTTCAAGACACACAGACATGAGTTCTTCTCTCTCTGTGGTACAGATCGAAAGGATCCAAGCCCTGGGCCATTCCAGAGACTAAAGCTGATCTACCACACTCTGCCTGCCTGGCAACATTTAAAGGCAGAAAGGGCAAGGCCTGGAAGCAGCAACACTTCACATTTCAGAGTTTTATCACCTTTTGTAATTCTAACTAATACCATTTAATTCATGGGCAGCTTCCAAACAAAATCCAGGAGATTTATTTATTTAGACTATTACATTTTTTATTTTGGAAATACAGAACTACCAATATTTGAATGCCTAACTCATGTCTACTTTCACTTGACCTATGGATTTGCTCTAATGGGACCTTTGACACAAATATTTTAGTTTAGGGTTGCTTAGTATCTGCAGGAATTTTTACTTCAATTCATTTGTCTTAGTAACCTCTAAGTTCCAATATCCTGATAATTTATATTAATTAAGAAAGCCATACTGTTAGAACAATAAATATACAAAAATAAAAAACCACCATGTAAGCATACAAAAAAAAAAACAACCAATTTTATATCCTTTAGGTACTTCAGATAGGATTGTTTTTCAATTCTTCGGTATGGAGGGAAGTGAGAACTAGTAAATACATGGATGGGATTTACAAACACATATTGCTTAGTGTCATGGTGTCAATGAACAGGGTGAGGGAAGTGAAACTGTACATTCACCATCAGCATTCTATGGTACAGAACAATATACCAATATACACAAATCCATAATGCTCCAGGCTGTCTTGCAGGATGCACACCTTGGGTGTGACGCTCAGAGGCCACACAGAGCCCCTGGCACAAACCAGAGAGCAGAATGGAAATGGCTTTTTCATACATTTGCCCAATTCTAGGACTCTCTTCACTGCATTCTATTGGAAGTTTGGCAGCAGAAATCATTAGCTTTGTTCAGAGTTGGAAACTTAGAGCAGGGAGGGCAGAGGGAGAAACACCAAATCCCTCTGTGTTTCAGCAAATGAATTGCTGACAGAATGCAATGCCCCTGAGAGCAGGCAAGTGGGCATGGCAGGAGAAGGGTGTGCCAGCCAGACAGCCTAGGACAGTGACAGTGACCACATCGACTGTTCTGCTCACTCCTGCTCACAAAAGAAAACCTGGAGCCATTTCCGAGTTTGAGTAGTACCTGTTTCAAACATTTGCTTGGCTGATTCCTGGAGGGACTGTGGGGAATCTTCCTTTCCTCTCTTCTCAAAAAACAAGTGTGTGTGAAAAAAGCTTACCAAGTGCCATCTACAGCCCTGAGAGCAGCACAGAACAAAGGCTGGTCCAGACACTTCACACAACTTCCAAGGGTTGGCTTTTCTCTTTCTCTTGCAATGAGGTGAGAACCTTGTCATGAACCCTGGAAAGAGGGAACAAACACAGATGCCGCGTTCCTCTCTTCAGGTTCCTTGCTTTCTGGTAAGATATAAACATTTTTTGTGAACTGATGAAATTAAGACTGCTCTAAAGAACACAGGTGGCGTTAGGGAACTTGATAATCTTAAACACATGGACACGCTTCCTACAGTTCGGAGGTGAACTCAGTGCCATCCCATGTACCCACCAAATTCCTAAACAAAACTTGTGCTGCTTCAAGGACCAAGCACTGCCCTGTAACACCAACACTTGGATTAGAACAAAGGCAGGAGGAAGGAAACTGTGTTCAGCAATTACTATCAGCATGTTCATGCGACCAGTGCTTGATCAGGCTGCGCCATGGTTCCAATCTGACACTTCGTTACCTGAGAATGTTTACAGCTTTTCTGCTGGAAAGCTCAAAAAGCCTTCATGGCTGAAAAAAGAACTTTATTCTCCTTGCTTCATTTGTGCTCTCTCTCAGCTGTGCTCTTTGGCAGCTCAGTGTCACCAGGGGTACCTGTGTGCACTCCCCCTTTACATTTTTTATATTCCTGCTAATTCTGCCACTTCAGTCCTCTTCTTACAAGACAAACACCACTTGCAGACAAGCTGCAAACCTCCTGCCTGGACTTGCAGCTGTGTGCAGTGGCAGATGAGGGCTGGCCCTGCTGAAGGGCCACTTCAATCCATGCACAGTGACTATGCTGTGTCCTCACTCTGAGACCTCAGTAGTTCATCAGGGCTTCACATCAACATGCAATTCAGAATGCAAGAGCCGCCCAAGGGAAACAAACACCACCATTTATGTTTGCAGGGCACTTTAAATCCTTCTGGTAACTTTGAAAACCTTGCCCTTTGTAGCTGCTGTTTCTCTGTACTTCAGAAAACCGAGAGAAGAACTGCTGCTCCAAGAAAAAGTCAGTGCAAGTATTGCTGATGATTTCAGTGGCACCAAGAACCCTCCCAAAGCTGGCTGATCTGGAGCCCAGGTGTGGAGCCCTGGCAGAATTTCCCACAGACACAGCAAGCACTGCAGGCAGCACCACCCTGCCAGGGGCTGCTCTGCTCTGCTCTGCTCTGCTCTGCTCTGCTCTGCTCAGTAAGGCAGCTGCCCTTGCTGTCCGATTGCTGCTGCCATGCTCCAGTCCATTCCCATCTGCTTTCAGCCAACCTCTGAACTGAGCATCCCACATGGACACACACCAGTACTAAACCCAGATTACTCTGCTCTCAGTGCTGGTCTTCTGAATCTCCTCTGCAGGTTACTGCCCCACGCAGTCTGTGGCACTCACACACACACACACACTGCTCCAGATCCCACCCCAAAGGGATGCCTTCCATGCCTTCTTCCACAAATACAAAAATGCACCCAAAGCTGCACACCTCTGCATACATATCTTCGTGCATATACTTTTAAGAGAAATAAAATAGAGAAAATCTGCAAACCTTGATTTTCCTGCTTCTTGAAAATGCCATCAATTGCAAATACTCTTACTGTACCTTAGAACTGGTAAACTTAGTATTTATTAATAAAAAACACTAACAAGAGAAGACATGGGTGTGAATCTACATTTGAAAAGGAAACAGGCCAAGAGCTTCTCAAATGATGAGAAATTACTGAACCAGTTTAAACAAAACAAGCACACCCTGGGGACAGTCCAGCTGAAAGTTTTCTTTAAAATGTCTGGGAGTGCTCAGTACCTGGTAATTTCCAGCCAATTTGCCAAAAGGAATTAGCAGCTGTGCTTCCACTGTGCATCTCAAATGCATAAAATCTATCCATTAAAACAAGTAAAAACATTAACAATTGCAGGAGGCAAAAAATCCCCTTAGAGGAAAGAGGTTTTACTATTTTGAGTAGTATTGACAAAATCATAGGTTTTAACAAACTAAATATGATGTACTGGAAAGAATAATCAAGCAAAGCAGTACATAGAAAATGTTCAGTTTTCCTTCACTCTCTGCCTGCAAGAGGAAAGAGGGACATGGTGCATCAACACCTGCAGGTAAGGACCCACAGCAACAGACCTGGTCCCTGCACCAGGAGCACCCTGCACACCCTGCACACCCCAAAGGCAAACACTTCTCATGGGAAAAGGATCAAAGCCAAAGAGCAGCAAAGCTCCCAGACAAATGCAGCTCTAGGCTTAGCCCAGTGAATCACTGCCAGGAGTACCCCATCCTGAATAAAACACCCAGTGAAGAGCTCCAACAGGTCCTCACTGTACATCCTCCATCAGAGGAGACAGTTTTATCCCATTTCTTGTGTTCAAAAGTGCCCATACCCTTCTCCTGGCATTAATGAAAAGGTTCTGATGTGCCCTGCTGCTTTCTCCAACCCTGTGTGTGCAGCTCAGCACACGTCCCTGCCCACACTATCTCACTGCTTTCCTATTGTTTCACAGGCCCTTGCTGACACTTCACAAAGTCAGCTGCAATTTAAAATGCATGAAGATGTCATTATTCATCAGAAACCTGTTTAGCCTTTACATTAAAGAAGAGGCTGAGTAAACTGCAAATATGTTTTCCATCCTGTACCCTGGGACGATTCCAGTTCACTGCTTTAACCTTTCTGAATTGCCTAGTGTATTCTTGAATGCATTTTCCAGCAAAAAGAAAATTTCACAGACACTAGTACACTTAAATATTTATTCAGGTCACACATCATTGTGCCATTCATTGAGCAGGAAGCAGCACTGAAAACCGCTGTTTACATTATTCATTAGATGCAAGGAGGGGAGTGGGGCTCAGGAAACACCACTCTGATCTCTGGATCAGGCAGTTATCAAGCTCCCCGCAGCTGAGCAGGTTTTTCTGCTAACAGATGGTTGTACAGCACTAACAAGTCACTGTATAACAAATGTCCTCCAAGTAACAAATGTCAGTCCTGACTGCACACCTACACTCTGAACAAAGGCTCTAGCTCCCACAAGAAGTATTTCAAGCTTCCTCAAATACATAAATTAACTGGTTTATGCTACTTCTTAATCTTGGGGCTACCTGGAAACTTGGGAGGGTTAATACAGCTCCAAACTTTGCTATGCAGGTGTTCCCAAAAGCACTTCTGGCCTGTGTACTCTGGCCCCACACAGCATGTACAGATCTTACTCCTAACCTTCAGGAATGGAAATTAGAGGGGAGGCACTTCTCTCAGAGGAAGTATTAGAAATAATGTGTAGGAAACACACCTCCAAGAAAGCACAATCAATCTGCAGTTTAATGAAGAGGGTCCTTTGGAAGTTCAGTGCACTTCAGACTCCTCAGGAAGTTTTCAAGTGCAGCAGGGAGATGAAATACCTTTCCTCTGGTCACCTTTAGCACTGACACAGTGCTCACACAGCAACAGAGAGAGAGCAGGAGGTGCTGTGAAAATGGATGGGAGGCAGATGTGCTACAAGACATCTCCTGACAAGTCTGCTTCATGCTTTAATGGCACCAGGTGTAGCACGGAAGCCTGCGACTGTAAAAAGTAACCCATTTCTTGATCAGTTACAAAAGACACATCCAGTTGCTCTTACACACATTTGATTAATAGGAAAATCCTCAGCACTGCAAAGGTTAAAACAACAAATTGAAGAAGCACAAGGTAACTGCTTTGGTGGAACAAGGGCTAGGGGTTTTTTTAATCTTTAAAAAGAATTTCAAACGTCCATCATGTTTTTCTGCATTAGCCTCCAGCTTCTCCCTTGCAATGCTGATAGATAATAAATTACAGTACTTAATGCTTCCAGAATGATGAGAGGGAAAGTAAATTGTAATGGATCATTTGCCTTTTTGAAGGAGCATCTTACAGAGACACAGTGATGCACCTGCACAATCAGGTGACTTTGACCAAAGTCCTACCACGTGGAAATCTCTGCTGCTCTGCCACTAACAGAACAAGTTCACCTCCTTGCATTTGTTTTCAAAAATGTTTCCAGTCAAAGGCTCACAGTGTCAACTGCTGAGCTCTCCGCTAGCAAGGCAGCAGGAATTACATTCCTGTTATTACACAGCTCTTCAAACAAAGAGAACTCAAGCCACTGCTGGCCAATGCACTGTTCCACCTGTGATCCCATGTCCACTTGTGCTCCTCCTGGGCTTTGGAATGTCATTCCCCAAATGATGCCACTGGACCAGGGAGATCTCAACAGCGAGGTACAAATCCACAAGAGCAAAAGGAATTTAATCCATTGCTCCATAAGTCATTTTCGAAGTTTTGGGCAGAGCTTTTGTAGATTTTTGTGTTTGCTTTTCTTAGCTTGGTCAAAATTAATTATTTGCATAACTGTTCCCACAGAGCAGGCATGATATTTTAGTTAACCTGACAAAAGGCACCATCTGCCCCAGAGGAACTATTTGTTTCATCACAAGCAATATGAGAGCAGTTGAGAGAAAATCCTAATTAATACACAAGGCAAGTCCAATTTTCAAATCACTTTTCTAGAATTTATCAGATATGAATTTAAAGTAAGGATGGCACACTTGGTGCAGTCACTTGAATACCAATAACCTATGATATTTTTCCAGTTCAAAAGTATGACACAGCAGTGCCATATTAGTTGAAATTAAAGAACAACTTTTACTAAAAATTTCAGATCTGTTTACTTCCTGTGGGATTTTAATGTCATGTAAGAGGAGATGGTATAAAAGGAAATGTCTCTTCATGCATTAGCTGTTATGTTACCCTTGTTCCAAATGAGTACATATTCCAGGCCTCACAGCAACAAAAAATAAACCCCAGAAAAGGCAATGGTGCCAGAGCAAGCCTGGACAGGAGGCTGTGAGCAGTGTGCCTTCCTTGCTCAGCATCTCCCAAGTGTTTCCACCCCGCTGTCATACCCCAGCAGGCAAGTGTCCCAAACACAAGTAGTCCCTGAAGTTCAGGATAATGCAGGAGGAGCCTGCTCCCACCGTGGGTCACACATGGATCTGCTCAGGCTGCTCAGGTCACACTGAGCCCTCAGTGCTCCCACAGTATAATCACACTGCCAACACAGCAGCAACCAGCTAGCTGGCATGTGTAACCCTCTGAATCCTTATTTTACTGTCAGCAATGAGCCAGCAGGCAGTGCTGAAGGAACAGGAGGATGAGAGCATTTCAGTTCTATCCCCAGCACTGCAGAGTGAGTGGTTTGGGTAACGTTCCTGAACCCTGCATTGCTCCTGCCCCGTGTCAAACTCGACCCAGAACTGCTGCTCCACTTGCACTGCTGCCCTCAATCACTCTCAGCTGTGCACAACATGGAGCCTTCACACAAATGGACATCCAGCACTTCACTTACCCCTGCCAGAGGTTTGATAAAACTAGTCATACATCTTATATGTTAGCTAGCACTGTGTGCTAATGGATTTTTTCCCTAAAATTGTATCTCCCATTCCTCTCAGGATTCTTTTTCATTATTTTCAAATCAGCATTAATACTCCTTCCTGCTGCACAGTTCTGCTATTTCAAGTAAGATTTTAATTTTACTCCTGGGATCAGTCTTCAGAAGACAACATCTCTTAGAATGTGCATCATATGCAAATAAAAATAGAAACATGGAGAGCTTAATGTGAAATTTCAAGTAAGAATCCTGCAAATAATGAAGCACTTGATATCATAACGCATTTTATTTTTCACCTGTATAAATTACCATTCTTCAAAATGTATCACTTTGTAAAAAGAGAAATACAGTCCTTTGTCCACAGTACAATGCCAGTAAGATTAGCAGGACTGCAGTGACAGCCAGGTAGCTGGACAGTGTCCCATGAGCTCTGGGCACTCCCTGGCCCCTGGGGCACATCACCTGGGCTCTCATGCAGGGATGGGGCTCCCAGGTGTGCTGCCCTGCGCTGAGTGCAGCCAGGTTATCATCACTAACCTCTGCACTGCTCTCAGGGAAGCTCCCAGCAGGACACACACACAAGCACATGCAGCAGCCTCCCCTGCCTGATTTTTCTGTGACAAACATTCAGCTGTAACCAGCCCTCAGGTAAGGGGTGTTTACCAGGCTGCAATGTTCTAAGTTGCCTCTAACGATGCCCAAATCATCTGTCTCAATATCTAACTGTGTTCCTTGACACACACTTGGTCTGGGTGGTGTTTTCAGCACCTGCACTGAAAATCCCTCTCAGGATTACAGGCCACTCAAAAACAAACAAAACATTACATTGTGAAACAGATTCCCAGATTTAAAAAAACATTAACAAATAAAATTATTTTAGTTTACAGGTAACTTGTTAAGGTAAAAAATATGCTTGGTGGGCTTTTGTGTCCACCTTCCTGTAAAACAAAGATTTAAATGCTCTTCCTTTTTCCTACCTTCATTCACTTTTAGACAAACCGCTTTTGCTGATGGAAGGGCAGGACAGTGATTCTGGCATTGCCAGTGAATCAAGCTGTATTTTGGACAGTTGAGCAGTGATGACACTGGAGGCAGTCTGCCTGGAACTGTCTATCATGCTGTGCCTCAGGAGAGAGGGCACAGCAGGGCTTTTTCAGTCAGTTCTGCAATTCCTCCCACAAGGGTGGGTGCTGCAGAGCTGACTGCAGGCAGAACAAGGGCAGCAGCTGCTGGGCTGGAATGGCCACAAAAGCTCCTGTGCTGTCCCCAGCAGGAGTCCCTGGTACAGTCACTGCTGCCAGGTGACACTGTGCTCATCCTTCCCCTGCCAGCCTGCTGTGACACCAACACTGCACAGCAGCACCTGCAAAACACAGCCTGGGAGGGCCCATCTCCCACCACGATGGCTCCCCTGCCTGGGCACATACAACCTGGTTTGTCTGAGGCCAGAGGGAAACATGGATCATGTTTGGAAACAGCACACGGAGATAAAGGCTGAAGCCTCATTTCCCCTGCAATGGCTTCCTTCCATAGCACCCTCATAGACAGAGACATTTCTGCCCCCAGTGGTTTGTCAGTAAGAGTCAGCAGGACCTGCAGCACTGCACTGCCCCAGGCACAAGAATCCTGCTCTGCAGTAATCCACATCATGATGTCACACACACATCCTACCTCCTGTTTCTACAGAACACAAACGTCATGACAGCTCATTTTGTCTGGTTTACCTACAGGAAAGATGAAGTCAAAACGATCTTCCGCCCTACTTCTCCTCTAGGGAGAAGGTGGCTGCCTTGGAGCATGACATTATCTCATTGGAATATCTGGTAGCTGATGCTATTAGCCTTTATGAAGTAACACAATTGATTTTTCTGTGATCTAAAGGATGGGGATGGCTGCACTTCTCTCCAACTTTTACCTGACATTCCTCTGTGATATTTCACCTCTGCTGGGTTTGGCAACAGTGTAGGGTTTGGGTTTTTCCTCCCTTGAAAGAAATACAGGTTATCAGAAACATGTAAGAGAGGCAAATTAACAAAATCAAAAGGCTGAGTCACTGACACATGTGCTAGCAGTTCTCAAGGTCTGGGGCCATAGCTGCCAGCTGCCATGTGCAAAGGGGAACACTGAGGTGAAAAGAACTGCAATGACAAATACGGAGACATAACTTCTAGCTTCAATTCATGCTTTGGAAATGGAAACCATGGGAATGCTGCACTTTAGAGAGCAAACATGCTATAACCTTCCTACTGACCTCTGCATGGAGGTGCTGAGAAATTCCATGCTTCACAAGGATGCAATTTGCAATAGTGATTAAGACTCATACAGTAATTAGTACTTAAGAAAAACACTTGCTCTTGAGAGCATTCAGTTAACAGTGAGAAAAAGATTAGAGCAAAAATCAGTAATATGACACTTTGGAACATAAATGGGATCTGCTTTTACCTATGGAAAGTCAGGCATGTCCTAGGTTCTAACTGTAAAGAGCAAAAGTTAGAGAGCACAACTCAAGAATATTCTGGGCCAAGAAATAAATAAGCAAGTATTGACTGATGTGCAAACTTCTGAGGAGAAAATATCTGTACAGCATTTAGAGACATAATATAACAAACTGCTAATTCTAAAAACTTTCTTTGCCACTGCAAGATTACCCCAGAGAGACCACATCACATTGCGAGGATGCTGTGTCCAGGGGATCCCAGCTCCCCACCTCTGAATCCTCACACCCCAAAGCCTCACTCACTGACTTGGCTTTTGTGCTAGCAGGCACTGCTACAGCTCTAGCCCACCGAAGTTAATACTCACCAGTATCAGCCATCTCCTTTGTTCATAAAGCTAATCTCTCTCCTCTGGTCCTTACACTGACTTCTAGTAGTTTTTCAGAGATTTCTATCTGCAATTTGTCTGTGTCTGGACTCTCCCCACCTTACCGTGGTGGCTCCCAAGCCTTTCTGAAACCCCTCTTTTGCTGTTTTATACCATGTGCTATTGCTCCTTGGAAGACAGAAGATCTTCTGAACAACTGATAAAGGCACAAGGCTGTTCATCTTCACATCTTCACATCCACTCTCTCAATATGTCTTTTTGTATAAAATTGTAAGGCAAACATCAGGAGGGGAACTCCATCACGAGCACTGCTAGGCATGTGAATGCAGCCTATTTCTCTTTACAAGCTATTGTAAAACACAAGACTATCAAGACCACTGGGTTTTGGTGCTTTTCTCCACACATTTTTTATCTGTCTTCTCTTGAGTTAATGTGTCCTGTATGTGGTTGCCTGAGTGGCAGGCTCAGCATTGCCTGGCACGTTCAAAATTCACAGACCAAGGAGAGTTTGGAGCACTTCATATCTGAAGTGATTTCTGGAGTGAGTGTTTCACAAACTGTGCTGAAACTTTTTATTAAAGCAGCCAGAGCATTCACATAATTAAGCCTAATGTCACTTCCAGGAGGTTTCCAAGTCAGAGAGATTGGTTTTATAGCAGGCACTCACGCAGTGTTCCCAACCTCATTCTCCCTTCTCCAGGATGTATGTTCATACCTGTCCAGAAACTCATTGCTTGCTTTTAACCTAAATGCATTTTTCTTCTTCACCATTTCCCAAGTCTGTAAATCTGTTCAGTACCTTATACAATTTACTGCCTTCCTTGAATGCTGCATTGTTTAGCAGCTTTTGGGTACTATTTCTGGTTTCAGACCTCTATTTTAACACTTCACCTCCTTCCCAGAGCTTCAGAGTCCCTGCAGCTAAAACACAGAAACTCCCTCTTCATCCATGACTCAGTGTCCCACACTTCACTGTTTCAGAGATGACACTCCCTCCTAACCAACCCTCTAGCTCCATGGCTGAAAACGGGCCCTCAGGGATTCACACTTTTTCTCTAGCTTTTAATTGCATCTTCTAAGAACAAGAAGGTACCTCAGCAGTGGTTTACCCAGCAGGCAGCTAACCACCACACAGCTGCTCACTCTCCCCACCAGGACAGATGGGAGAGATCAGGGGAAAAGCGATTGCTCACCAGCAGCTCCTGAGCTGCAGCCCCTGACCAGCTCCCCCCAGCTCTGCTGGCACCACCATCCACCTTCAGATAAAGGACCTCAGCACACAGAGAGCTTGTCTGGCTGCCTCTGAGGAAACTCTGCATGTTCCACCAGATGAACTGTCCTTGGCTTCCGAGGCTGCCACGTGTGACTCTGCCCCTCTCTGACAGCACAGGCTGTTCCACACATCACACTGCTCTGCAGTGCCAGGCAGGAGTCACTCTCCTTGCATTTAGCTTCACACTGATTCGAGTAACACAATCAGACACCTTGGCAAGATTTGTGCATAAATGCCTGAAGAAAACCTACAGATCCAATTTTCTATTCAGTTTGTTGCTTATATAATACCACTCCATTTTTTGGAAATGTGGGAGGAAGGACACAGGAAAGAGAAGACATAAGAACGTCCTGACCAGATTCACATCACTTCCTATGCATAATGTAACAAACAAAAGTTACTTGGGTCACCAAAGGGGAAAAATGTGTTATCTGTAAGACATAAATAGTTTGGCCCAGGTGTCACCCTGCCATGGAGCGCACACACACACACACATACACACACACAGAGACAGGCTCAGCACAGAGGGGTGGCAGACATGAACAGCGCAGGAGCAGCTGCCCAGTGAGGCTCCCAATCCTGCAGAGACACCAGGGATTGTTTGCATGGCAAAGGAATGTCCCACAGCCCCTGCCAGTGGTGCCCTGGGCAGCCCCCTGCCAAGAGGAAGCTGTGGGAACATCTGCTCAGGTGTGTGTTCACTTAGCTGACTCAGGGCTTCATTCACCACTGAAAGTGCAAAATCCATTTCATATAAATTGGAACATACATACAAAATCTCCCCATTGCCTAAAGATCTATTTCCATTACTGTGTTCTCTGTTTCTTTCAATCAGCTTAGTATTTATGGGGTAGCTGGAAAAGAATCCTATCCATGATTTATAAACATTGATTTTAAGCAAGTCATTCAATTCATAACCATGAATTACCTAAGAAAATAGAGTGTTTATCTTATTTTTCTTCTCCAAAGAAAATTAAGTGTTTAACTATTGATGGATTTTACCGTCAAATTCAGCAAACCGGTCCTCAAAAGTAAGAAAGGGGGACAGAGATAACCACCCATTGTACAGTTAAATAATGTCAATAATAACTGCAGTGTTTACTGCATTTCTCAATGTAAGGAAGTATTGGTGCTGATTTACAAAGAAGGGCACATCTACTAAAAGCCAGACAGTCCTCCCTTCCAGTATTTTCTGTATTTCCATCTGAAAAAGGCCCATTTTCACCAGAGGCCTTTGTCTCCTGACTAGAGCAGAGTGCTCACTACAGAATCAATCACTCAGTGGCAATCACTCGCCAATATTGATCAGGCCATGCATTGTCTGACTGGCCCTGTGACTCCTTCTGTCACCAGGAAATGGTTACATCCCTCCTAAGGGCAGAGAGAAATGGCATTCATGGAAATGGAATTACTCTGGGGTTTATGGAATGAATGGAAATGGCCAGTGAAATACTTAAAGAGCAAAACCCAATAAAACAGCACAGGCCCAGATCTTTGCTCTGACCATGATGATTTTGCACAGTATCTGCAATATAAGCTGATGACCAGATCAAGAGTATCCAGGGGTGCAACTCTGCCAAAGTACTGCTTCTCAAGCACTCTTCTAGATAATGCTTTTTTTTCCCTTCAATCTTGGTCACTTACAAATTCACACAGCTGCAGTTAAATTTCTTGGATTTTCGGTTATGCCTGTAAACATTGTCATCTTCCTTTTGTCATATATAGCCAAGAGTATCCACAGCTGTTCTGCTAACACATCCTTCTGATGAATCTGTTGCTTTAGCAGTCCTTTAAAAGTCAGCTTTTTCATTACTGCAGTATTTTTTACTCCATTAAAAAAACTTACAACTAACTATCAATTTTTTATGGGTTATCAGTTACAACTCATTTATATCCAGGCAAAGTGCAACAGTTTATAAAATTGTGTGTTGTGTGGTATGTGACTGATGAGATGCTGAAACCCATTAAGCAAAAAATATTTCCCTTAGTCTGCTCTTCTGAAATTATTCTTACAGATGAGGAAGTGTCATGGTCAGGCCAAAGCCTGACTGCCTACAACTGCATTCCTGCTTGTGTTTATTGCTCTGGCTAAGGAAACCATCAGCAAGGAGAGGGAGCCTGCCAGAAACAGGACAGCTTATAGTACAGCTGGCAGGGGCACAGCTGAGAACCTCTGGGTAAAAATTAAGGGGCAAATAAATAATGTGGATGTCATTAGGGAGTCTGCCACAGACCTCCTAGCCTGGATAATGATGATGATGAATTATTCTTTAAGGAACTAAGGGACACTACCAAGTCAACTGCCCTTTTCCTTTTGAGGGATTTCAGTATAATGAGAGTATCACACAGATGGTAAAATTCAGGACAAAAGATTCCTAAAAAACTGAATGACAACTTTATGGTTAGCACTCCTGCTGACTTGCTAAGCCAAGCAGCCAGGAAAACACCCAGAGCAGAGGCTCTTGGGCAGTGCCTCTCCTCCTGTCCATCACAGCACTGCCCATCACAGCATTGCACAGCCCTTGTTCTCCTCCTGCCCATCACAGCACTGCACAGCACTTGCTCACTAACACTCCTGGAGCCAAAAGGAGCTCTCAGCTGCAGCCTTACTCTGCTGTGCTTTTTACCTGACCTCTGTACCATGCCTGGGAATCTGCTCTTCAAGACAGGTTCAGCAGCCCAGCTTACACACCCAGCATGGCAAGTACAGCACACAGCTCCCTCTCAGGCCTGCTTGTGTCTGCTGCCTTTTCCATGCCATGCTTGCCATGAAGCCCCAAGGCTCCTGAGCAGGAGGTTCTCACAAACATCCCTAATGCCTGCCTGCTTTCCCCACAGCCCTGCTGAGCCTCTCTGCACCTTCCCAGCGCTGCTCCTCGTTGCCATGTCCCTCCCAGAAGGGCACCCTGCCAGGTGCAGCGCTGCACCCCTGCTGGCACTGACACAGCTCAAGGCAAAGCCAGTGCTGCTTTCTGAGCAGCTACTTCCCATCTCCTGCCCACGTCTCCTCGCTCCTTCCTCATGCCCTGCCAGATCAAGGAGGCCACAGCTTTATGCCCTGAGAAAAAACACACCTCCATAAATGAAATTCTTGACGAGCCAGTGTAGTTAGTGCTTTACAGCTGCTCACTAGAACAGACACAGGCACCAGAGGGACTGAAGTGCACCAGTAGCAAAGGTGTGTGTGTCACCGGCCCACAGAGCTCCCCAGAGCTGGCAGGATCACTTCTGCACAGGTAATTCCTCTGGAAAGAAGGGCTACGTGCTGCTTTTGGAATGGCAGCTATGCAAGGGGGACATGACAGTTAAATCCCAAAGGCAGACTGCAATGCAGGAAAAAACCTGAGCATTACTTTGAAGTTTCTAATCCAGTGCTCTGGAGTTTTTAATTTGATTTAAGGGTGCTTTTAGAAGGACATAGTGTGGGTCTGATTCCTCAGCTAAGGGGACACCGAGAACAGATGTTCATGTATCCTAGGGACTCGTGGGTGCTCCAGGATTTAATCCAAAAAGAGAAATATCAAGGAATTTAGCAAACTATTCAAAGTGGTCAAAAATCTCTTCATGTTGGCTGGAGCCTGCTCTGACTTCCTCTCTGCTCCATTTCACATTTTTGGCTCACCTGTGTCTTCGCAGTTCTGAAATTTGTAAGGTAAGGCTGACTGAAAAGTAAGGCGAAAGATTCACACAGAAATCTTTCTTCCTGCTTCAAAGCTCTTTGGAATCAAGTCAATCCTAGGCCATTGGGTAAAGAAGCCTGTCCTTGCTGTCTCTGTCAATGAAATACAAAATCCAAAGAACAGGTGCCTCCATACATTTGCATCAATAATGCTTTGAAATTATTTTTCCTTCTATTAATACCTTGTTAACTGCAACACATTGACATTGCTTCTGAAAGCTATTGCCTTGCAAATAACCCAGTGCATTCCTAACTAAATGAGAACAAAGACAGTAAAGTCATTTTGTTTGCTTTGTTTCCCACCCAGTTTCATCAATCATTACTACATATTACCTGTAACTCTGTTACTTTCATAAAAGCCTTTTATTCATGACGATGGGGATATATTTTGAGAAGTTACTAAATTTAGAAACTGACTGTCTGCCCATGTAATTTTTTTAACTTCCCAAAAATTCTCTTTTGCTCACACAGAGGAGAGAAAAGCAGAAAAAGACCCAGTAGGTGTGTAACTAACACAGCAACTGGGGAAGGATGCTGCTTTAAAAAGCACAGGGTACCCCCATGAAGAGGTAATGTGCTCTTTATAGCCCCTGCTCTCCTCTGCTTGTGGGTACAACCCCCTTGATTAGAGGGTGAAATGCATTTCAATGTGTCTGTGAACTATTTTTCTATAATTTTAGGTTATGTATCGTTTAAGGTGCTCTTTCCCAGCTAAGTAAAAAGGTGCATATAATGCACAAGCAGATTTACGTAATGGTACTGTAGATCTGGGTTCTAACATACCTTAAAAATCACTAAAAATAGAACAGAGCAGTGTAGAAGTGTTAAGTGTTGTAACATCTCATGGGAATGCTTGAGAGGAGAAAGAAGTACAATATTCACACTTGGTATTCACAGCCTGTTCATTACACATTTCTAGAAATGTGCTCCCCCCAATCCTTAATTAAAAAGAAAGCTGAAAGAGTAGGAGGAACAAAAATGTTCTCAACTTCAATGACACTACTGGAAAATAATTATTTCCAAACTGCTTATCTGTTAAAAAAAGCTGGCAAGCTACCAGGATCTTGATTGCTGTAAGCAATTTTATAACTGCTCTATACAGATAAATTTAACAAAGAAATTAATTTCAGTCTCATAGTAAGTCTCATCCCATTACCAAAACGTCTGCACTGCAATGGAGCCTTGCGCAAAGAGCTGCTGGGAGAGGATTCTGTGTGCAGACACAACAGCTGCCTAGAAAAACTCCACCTCAGAATGCTGAATGCCATTTAACACTTCCTTCTAAAGAGAATTCCCTGTGCCCCTCAGCATCCTTCTCAGCCATGCAGCACCAGGAGAGCTGCAAAGTAAGCTTCCCACACCAGCAGGCTGGGAGGAGGGCACAGGGGTCCTGCAGAGACCTCCACTAACCAGGGGGCTGGAGCAATGACAGCACATGATTCTGCAGCACTGTTCAACTGCCTCATCCACGAGTGCCCTTGTGGCTCCCTTCTACGCCAGGATATTCAATGTTTCCAAAAAAAAGTGGCCTCCTTCCTTTACCATACCATGCTGCCTTTTACTCCAACTCCTCTTCACCCAGAACATTTCCATTACATCTCCAACTCCTCCAACCAGTCTTTGAAACTGGAAAATACAGCACGACCAAGATCCAAAATTAAAACTTGACAGCAGACACAGCAATAAGCTGTGGGAGCCTTGGGCCAATTGGTGTCCCAGCTCTTTGCACAGAGAGGCACGGAGCAACAGCAGGGAGAGCAGGACCCATCCATCCTGGCACGGCAGCACTCGTGCCTGCAGCTCTCCAATGGCACTGCCTGAGCAGCAGCTACACATAGCCTGCCTGTGTTCTCTTACCACTCTCACTGCTGCTCTTGTCATGGCACATCAGCCAGGCTGCAAAAAATGAGCACAGGACACATCCTGATGAAAACCCTGCTATGCATTTCAGTGCTGCTGAGGCACAACTTGGCTGCACAGAATCTCATCTTGGGGAGAACCAGTGCCATCTTCTGCTCCTTGACATCCCATCCCACAAGTGCAAAGAGCAGATTTACTGCCATGGAGGCATTTTGGCATGAGGTACTCCTCACATATTCCCTGCTGCACTTGACCATGCAAATCAGTATCTCTGCACAGAGCACACAAGGTGAGCAGTGAGAAAACAGAGCCTCTTCTGTCATCCAGCACATCACTGCAACTTCAAATTCATTCTTCTTTCTCAATTACAGAATTATTCTGTTCATCCATTTTCCTTCTGTTGGGAGTTGGGGGGGGCGGGCTGAATCTACTCTCTCCCTTGGTAAAGAAGGTGAGAATTTTCCCCATTATCATGTTAAAGGTCTAGCAGGGCAGTGGTGGAGCTGTTAATTGCT
>VRYO01001366.1:26235195-26282084 GCA_009812075.1 Sialia sialis
TGTTTCTTTTATAGCTGCTGTTCTTGTTTTGTCTTGTAGATATATCAGTAAAGAACTGTTATTCCTGAACCCATACTTTTCTTCCTGAGAACTCCTTAATTTCCAAATTATAGTAAACTGGGAGGGAGGGGATTTTCATTCTCCATTTTAGGGAAAGCTCCTGCCTTTTTCTAGCAATACCTGTCCCCTAAACCAGGACACCTTCCTTGCCATAATCTCATCTACAGTTTTACAGACATTTAATACAGCAAATAAACTTTTTTTGTTCTTGAACTTTTCAACAGAAAATGAAAATCCTCCCCTAAGATTTTCTGGAAATAACTAAATGTGTCTGATTTTTAACCGAACCTTCCTGACCTATCTCATCAAAGATGGGTTTTTCCATTGTTCCTTTCCTTGTTTCCACAGCAACCTTTCCACTACTCTCACTAAGCTTTCCCCCATTCTCTTCTAATTCTATAAGGAAACCACGACTTTAGAGTTTTATTTTGTTCTTTGTGTTGTAACAAATGAAGAGAGACTTTTTATTTACGTCTGAAAACCAACCAAGGATTCTACTACAATGGCCATCTCCACCTCTCTTGCAGTAATTAGATGATTTAGTACAATTTCATTTAAATCAGTAATAGTATCATCAGCCTGTCATTTCACCAGGTTCCACAACCATCACAAGCTTTTTACAGTCCCAAGTGGGGCAGGAATCTTCTCTAGACCCGTTTTAAATATTTCATTTGGGAACATAAGCCAACAGAACTGAAGGATGGCATCAATTTCATGTAAAATGTTTGACTAAATATAAACAGAGGAAGTCTCCAGTGATTACTACAACCCAGTTTGCAGCTAGGGGCAAAACACTGAGGCATCACAGCTGGAAATGCTGATGGCAATCCAAGTAAAGACTGCTCACTCTCATGCACGTTGTAGAAAATACTATTTCAAAGAAAAACAGAGACTAAAGGCACAAGCTGTGTCCCTTTACTCTATTTTTTCCATCCATGTCTTCCCTCTCCTTGTTCTTGCTCCCAGGATATTTTATTAGATGCACTAGAAATTACTATACAGAGAGACAGATGCTTACATGTCTCTGTAAGTGCCAGAAGTGCATCAAAGCAATGGAATAGATAGTTTCAAACAATGGGGAATCTTGTCAGGTTCTGTGCTGACTCCAGAAGGCAGGAAAATTTCCCTGCAGACCGTTCCCACCTGAGACTGCCATAAAAGTCAGACATGTCTGTTTAGGAGCTGCTGTAGTTCAGAAACTAATCCAGATGGATAAGGGCTTATTTCTCTCCAAGAAGACGCAGCTGAAGTTCACAGGCACATCATTTTCTGAGGCCAACAGGTACCAAAGAAAACTTCAGTCAGACTTCATTGCAGCACTAGTAAATGGAATGCTCTGGTTCATGTAAATAAATAATAAAGACAGGCAGTTTGCATCCCAACTGCTTCTGTACACTGTTTACACTTAATCAACTTCAATTCTGGTAACAGATGTGGAGTGCAGGAAGGACCTGTCCCTGGCATTGTGCATTCTACACAAGTGCCTTCCAAACCTCAGCTGAGTAGGAGAACACAGGAGCACTGAACTCCAGTTCCAGCCCAGACTTTTGCCAATCATAGCTTTTCTACCTCTCCTCAACCAAAAGAAAATGCAACATTCAATGTCACTTTGGAATTTATTGGAAAACATATGCCTGAGCCTTCTCAAAAGCATTCTCTTTATGGCCTGCTTTTTTCTGAACAGGTTGCTAATGGGACCTGTTTGGGGTTTTCCTACCTCAGAGTCAAGTTATGTCTCAGTTTCCAGACCTCCTCATGTTTTATGCCACTTGCATCAAGGGCTAGATTTGCTATAGCAGCTGTTCCTTCAATATTCAGCAGATTTCAAGCTTTTTAAATGGTTACCTGTAAAACCAGAACAAACCTCTAGAACTGGTAATTTCCCCAGTTTGGAATATACAAATAGCTATTTTAAAAGAACATATTTCTATAGTGTGTGGAAAACAAAAGTACAGCTAAATGAGAAGTTCTCTTTAAAGATTTTTCTTTGCAAATACACCTTTCTACAGAGGCCTGGCCTTTTAGGACAGTTACCAATTTTAATTTAAAAAAAAACAAACCTTCAGTGACAAGGATTCCTCAGCTCCAAGTGGAGTTTTCAGTCCAAATCAGATAAAAATTTCTGTGCACCCATTCAGAGCTATAACTGTTCCAGGGAAGTGAGAGCTACACCTTATGGCAGCTGTGATAGGGACCGGACAGGAACAGAGCTTTTACTGTTTGCAGGAGCCTCAAGCTTCCAGCAGAGCTTTAGTCAGCTCTGCCCTTCTGCCTTGCAGCAAAACACACATTTTTTCTCCTGTAGCCCTTAGGAAGTTTTTCTCCAGCACCTCTGAGGTTTGGCTGGGTCTGCTCCTTGTTCACCTGAGCAGTTGCTCAGCTTCTCTGCCCAAGCTGCAAATTCTCAGAAGGCTGCTCCAAGCCTTTCCTTCCTGAACCTCATCTGCCTATCATTTTAAGAACATGGAAAGCTTCCTTCCCCTAAAGCATCCCTAGGGACAGCCCAAGCTTTGCAATAGATGGTTCTGTGCCATTTTAAGCACTGGAGCATGTGAGCAGTGCAGAAGGACATGGCAAAGCAAGGAAAACCCAAGCTGGCAGCAAACCCTGTAGCTGGCTGCTAGCACAGCAATGATAAGGTGGGAGGGACCCATGGGCACCCTGGAGTCGAGCTTCCAGTCCCAGCAGGATCCCTAGTCCCAGCAGCATCCCCAGCCCCAGCAGCATCCCCAGCAGGATCCCCAGTTGAGCAGGATCCCCAGTCCCAGCAGGATCCCCAGTCTCAGCAGCATCCCCAGCCCCAGCAGGATCCCCAGTCCCAGCAGCATCCCCAGCCCCAGCAGCATCCCCAGCAGGATCCCCAGTCCCAGCAGCATCCCCAGCACCAGCAGCATCCCCAGCAGGATCCCCAGTCCCAGCACAATCCCCAGCCCCAGCAGGATGCCCAGTCCTCAGCAGGATCCCCAGTCCCAGCCCATTCCTGACAGGTCCAACCATCTGACACAAGCACAGAGCCAGCCTGAGCCCAGGAGGGGATGGACCCAAGAGCTGCCAGGAGGCACTCAGTGCTGCCCCAGCACACCTGACAGAGCCAGCGCAGAGCTTCTGGGGTCACCACCCTGCCACAGAACAGCCTTTAGGAGCTCCCAGAGATCAGGCATTGCCCACAGCCACACACTTTCCTCTTTAATGCTGTAACTGGTGGTTTTGATCATGGACTAATCTTCAAAGTCATGGAGAGTTTCTGCAGCAGAGATTTTTGTTTAGCAAGTCAAAATACTTGTGCAACTTTTCAGAATTATATAAAAACTATGGACAGTAGGAAACTTACTCCTGTCAGTTACTGTAGGTATTTTCTTTATCTTCATAATAGTAATATCTGTTTAAACACCTTTCGTTCTGATTTCAAAGCTTATCTACTCTTGAAAATTGAATTACACTAACTTTACTGAACCCTGAATGATTCTTATGGAAGTTAACACCTGTCCATCAAAAATAAAGGTACATTTAGACATTTTAGATTTAATTTCTTGGTAACATCTTTTCCATATATGCTAATTTCAAAGAATTCTCCTGATTGAGGTGTATTGCTACTTTCTTCAGCTCATGGATTATACTAGAGATAAGTAAGCCGTTTCTTTCAAATATGACTTGCAAACTTTGAGATTAATTGTAAAAAACATAACTTAACTGTGAGAGGGAAGTAGATGTAGGCTGCTAAAAGCCAGTCAGGTGCTGAATAGTAACACAATAATTTCCTTACAAGCTGCCAGTTGATTCTGAGAGAAACAGAAACCAGGTGCTAAGCAGTATCTGTTTATCATAGATCTTCAGCCTTGTGCTGAGCAAGGGACTAGAGAGCTCTAACCCCTGGCACTCCCCCTCAGAGGAGGGGTCTGAGACTCCACTGCAGCCCCAGCAAGCTCTGGTCTGTGTGCAGGCAGCCACACCTCAGCACTCTGCACATCCACTGTCATCCCACACTTGTACTGGACTCAGTTCCAGCATTCTGGCAGGCCTGCAGCAGCCCAGGACACTCATCACAAAACTACACTGCAGCCAAATCCTCAGACTTCCTCAAGGAACTGTGTGCCCAGGTTCTGGTGGTGTGCTCTTCTCCAGTCAATGCCATTTGCTCCAAACTCTTTCCTGGGAAGTCCCTGTTTTATAGATGCACTCAAAGCAGTTTTCATAGTATTGTAAGAAGCTTGGTCATAAACTCTGTAGTTCATTTAAGCCCGTGGTGTCTGGGGAGCTGAGCCTACAAAAGGCTGAGTAATAAAAGGTTTTTCACCAGCTCCATTAAGGCTTTTAGGGTTCTTTAAGTGTGTTTTTTCAGTGCCTTTTAGGAAATGCTCCAGAAATAGGCAGGAGAATTTCACCTGCAATCTGTTAGCAACTACTGAGGGAGCAGTACAGATCTGCTGCAGCCCATTTAGGACCAGAAGACACTTTTGAAAGGCATTAAACTCAAAAGGTGACAGGATAAAGCAAACTACAGGAGCTACATGTGCAAAAGTCCACATGCAGCTCACCTGGAGACTGACCTGCAAACAGCTGCACATTGTCAACCACCTGCTTCTCCAATTAGCACATTTCCACAAACAGCTCAGTGCCCATTGACTGCCACTTCAACAGTCACTTCTTAAACATCCACATTTTCACACTAAGTCCAGTTCTTCCCCTCAGCTGCACTGTTAGGGCGAGATTAAGCAAAACTTATCTGCTGTACACATTGTTTGCAAGGTGACTCACCTGTTTGTACGCAGGCACCTTTTGTCAGACTTGCATAAGGCATGTCTGTTCTCTAGCTTAAGCTTTCAGTCTTATTTTAACATCAGATTTAGAAATAAGCTTAAGGTTAAATAAATTAGTCTTAAAACCATTGGTCCTTCATTTGTGCCAGATCACATCAGTACAAGGCACTTAATTTGCATTGGCTTTCAGTTTTAAATCAATCATTCCAAAAATTCATACACATTATTCTTGTAACTTCTTTTAGTTAATAATGAAAGACACAATGACAATTAGATCTAAAATAAAAAAGCTTAAACATTCTGAAGCCTTCTCATCTCATTATGCAAATTAGGTAACATGTTAATAACAACACATTCCATTTCAGTAATATGACTTGACTTTGTACTTAAGACATTGCAACTCCATTAATTATGTAGAAGGTGGAAGAGTCAATTCAGGTCACAGTCAGGTAGCACACACATATGGAAATACACCATAAGGAATACCTGTGATAACAATGTATTTATTAGCTGCCCTCCTGGTTTTCAGTGTGATGCGAAGGATGTACTTGCAGCTGCATTGCCTGTGTCCCTGTAGAACCCATTTCTAAAAACCCATCCTGGCCCCACCAGCTCTGGGCACTGCCCCACTGCTGTGCCATGCTGCACTGAGCCCTGAGCTGGTCACTCTGCCAGCTCAGGCTCCTGCCAGGCTGCTCAGCTGGCTCACACCACTCAATTCCAACCACCAGGAGAATGCACATGCCATTTTTCTAAAGGCTTCCTCGAAAGAATGCTCTCTGATGGGAAAGGATAAAACGTATTTTGACTTAAGGAACAGGTTTTCCGTTAGCTTGTGTTCACACAAATCCAAAAATAGACATTCAGATGAAAGCAGCATTTGAACTTTCATTTAAATAAGCTGCAAAAGATTTTCATAAACAAAGGCTTAAACTGAGACGTGTCAATCAGATTTGCAGTAATATGATAATTACTTGTGTTGAAATGCAATAAAAATCTCTTACGCTACCAAAAATATTTTCAATATAGATATAAGAATAAAGTGCTACAATATGGGGCTAAAATTGATTTATAATCCTTGACTGAAGGCTGCAAAGATGACAATCAGCCAAATTTTAGTTGCGATCTCATTTTCCAGGTAATATCTCTGCGAGATTTTGAACTTACAAAACTAATGCATGTGATCTACTCTGCATTTAATCCACATGCAGTTAACAGTGAGGAACAAAATCAATGCCTTCAATGATCAAAGACTGTACACACCTGTCCTGCAAATCTCATGTCAGCACAAACAGTGATAACCATCAATGCTACCTTCAAACCAGGGAATAGAGAAGATGTGTGAACTGAGCTGACCCTGAGCACCCAGCTGGGCAGAGACTGCAGGAGGTTTTCCACTGCCAAGGGCTCCAAGAGCCACAAGCCAGTCCTGCCACCACCACCCTAACTACCCCACCCTGCCCACAGACAAGAGAGCTGCTGGGACCCCAACAACTCCTTTGTTATGTTCTCCTTTTAGGAGCCAATAAAGAGCTGTGTTGAGCTACAGTGAAAAGCAGATTTCAGCATCCACCAGCTTTATTTCTCTTTCTGTAATACTCCTCTTACTACAATTTTGATGCTACCTCAGGAGATTTTCAATTTACTTCTCATCTTATTTAGCATTTGCACTTTGATGGAATGTAAAAGTCCTAGTCAGGATTAGGCCCCATTCCATGAAACAACACATGTGCTAATCCTTTTTTAAAGCCAGTTATTATTCAGTCTCTGTGGGAGGCAGGCCTTGGCAGGCTTTTCAAGGACAAAGTAATTCCAACACGGAATTTATAACTGTAACATACTTGTTTGTTTCCTACACTGTAAGAATTATATGTTATAATTGTAGACCTTGCATAAATTCAGTATGCATTCCGTCTTCATAGAAGTTTCCCTTTTTTGCAATAATTACAGATTTATGCTATGAACCAAATCTGAACAGGTTCAGCTGAGGCCAGTGTAAACATCTATGACTGTTGAACTTCACTGTCACCAAACAAAAAGCCAATGAAGATGGCAATAATTTCTGGAGGACAACAGCTGTATACTTTTGAGCACGGGTGTAAGGTGTCCAAGTGAATTCACACCCTGAGGAAAAGCTGAACCTGCTGCAGTAAAAAGCAGTGAACAGGGCAGCAGCTGTGCAGAACAAAGTGCACAACTGTCCAACAGAGGGGCACAGGAAAGAAATTGCCAGTCAACTCAGAGGAAAATATCAAAATGTCACACTGAGCCATGGAAAGCTAACTTGAATTTTTAGTGTGAGGCCAAATAGCAGCATCCCCTAGGGAGACACCTGAGCAAAGAAACAGCACATTTGCCAAAGCTTACAGTGAAGGCAAACAAATGAACACAGCCTTTGTACCACAGAGCAAATACTGCTTCATTTGACCAAAATACCTGCATGAAGATATAGACATGATTAAACTATAACTGAGGCACCATGATGAAAATCTCTCTAATGTTACTTTTGTTGCACAATGAGAACTTCTGTCTGATGCCAGCACCTTACTCAACCTGCTTAGAGCTTCTGAGGCAACTCAGTGTTGAGTGAAGCCAGGTTTATAGAATCACTAATGCTTTAAGAAATAAGAACATCTTTAATATTGCTATTAAAATCTACTCACAATTATGCTTAGGTTTCCCAGAGAGGATGGTGTTCTTTACTATTGACTGTAAAAGAAATAAGGACACATTCTCAAGAAGATCTTCTATAAGTTTATATAATTTCTTAGTGGGACAGATTTTCAAAGAAAAAAACATTATGAGAGTAAGTGTCCATAAACTTCTTTCTACCAAGTTACTCTGTAATCACACAGTTTGGTCACACCACCTGAAATTCTTCAGTTTTTTTTCCCTCTCACTCTGCATCTGAGTCTGAACTCTGCACAAAGCCAAATAAACTGGGAATACATATTTAGCAGGCAAAGGACCCAGAGACAACATCCTTAAAAGCTTTGGAATTTTGATGAGGCTGAGAAAACTGCTTTAGGCCACTCCTTGAGTTGTTTCAAATTTCTGTACAAGTCACTGGTCTTTTAAAGGCCATGAACTGTTTACTGCTGTTA
This sequence comes from Sialia sialis, assembly GCA_009812075.1. Classification (NCBI taxonomy): domain Eukaryota; kingdom Metazoa; phylum Chordata; class Aves; order Passeriformes; family Turdidae; genus Sialia; species Sialia sialis. Next base: position 26,243,117 of record VRYO01001366.1, read on the forward strand.
TTTGTGTAAGTCACATACACACATTCTGCTCCACGCTGCCCATGCTGCAAACAGCTGTGAACTCCAAGAGACCTTTATTTCAACAACTCCTTGAATGAGCCAGTGGAAAGAATACCCAAAGGGACAAAAGAGAACCATTTCACATCAATTGTTAATCTCAGAAAAGTAATATTTAAGCAGTTGTACCCATTGTTAGTAAATTTTACGTGGCCGGAAAATCCCACAAGATTTACAGCTCTTCCTTTATAGAATGGACATAATTCCTTCACAGCCTCATGCCCTGTAACCCTTCCCAAATTCCTGACACTAATAATGCTTTAATGCCTACTCTGCAATGTGGGCAATAACACCACCTATGCCCAAATATGTCTGGAGAATACACACCAGTTCCACCTGCTTTTACGCCCTGTGATCAGAGCTGGGAAATGCAGTGCAGAGAAGCAGAAGTGTGTTCCTGCTGAGCTGTACCCATGTCCCTTGTGCAGGGCTGGGCGGCTCTGGCTGTGTGCCTGCAGCCCCTCGCTGCTCCCTGCTGTGCCTCTGCTCCCACTTGTCAGCATTCCCTCAGTGCTTTGGATTTGTAACCTCCAGCAACAGCCTGGGGAAACACTGAGCAGCATCTGAACGAAATCTCCCTTTTGGGAAGGAGCTGCTGGCTTCCTCAGGAGGAATCCCTCCTGCTAGCAGGTGTTCCTGACGGAGCCCAGCAAGCACACAGTTCTCCTGGCTGTGAACTGCAATCAAGCTGACAATTACGTATGTGTTTGCTCATGTCCTTGATGGCAGCTCATTCAACCACAACATTAGACTGATTGTTTCTTCCCTGCCATCTTCTCACAAGTAATTTTAAGTTACACATTAAGTCTTTTCCTCCATCCCCAACAAAGTTAATTGAATAAGCATGTTTCAGAGCACTCGGCAAGTCTGACAGATTTGCAATAGTAACAGCTGGCAGAGGATCCAGTCATTATCCATTACACCCAGTGAAGGCTACAAGGCCCAGACAGGTCTGGTAGTGGGAGAGGTGATTATTACTGTACACTGCATATATCTGCAGCACAGATATCCTGCAGGGGAACCAGCTGAGGCACAGGAGCCCCTCTGCCCTTCCATGTGCTGCCATGAGCAGCCCCAGCAGAGGCACTGGGCACTGACCAGCCTGCCGCTGCTGCCTGGCCCCTCAGCCTGCCCAGAGGCAGCTGCTAGCCCTGGGCAGGGCCCAGCTCCCACCCTTCTCCCTGCCAGAACCGGCCAGGAGCCACATCCCTGCACTTTTTCAACAGAGACTTCATTACTGCAAGAACTGCTACAGGTGCATGTTACTGGACATGTAGTACATGTTTTGCAGGACTCACAAACGGTCCAGGTTTCGGCTGGGATAGAATTAATTTCCTTAGCATATGCTCTGAGGGGGGAGCTACCTGGAAGGGGCTGACTGCTGTTCAAGGATGGGCTGGGCAGAAGTCAGCAAGCAGTGAGCAACTGCATTGTGCATCAATTCTTTGGTTTTGGCAGCTTTTTCCCCCTGAGTTCTATTAATTTTTATTACTATTAGTGGCACCATTATATGTAGTCATTATTATAATTAATAATTAGGATTATTACATTATACTTTGTTTGAATTACTAAACTGCCCCTTCCTGAATCCCCAAGTTTTTTCCTCCTTCCCTGGCTCTCCTCTGAGTCCCAGCAGCAGGGATGGTAGTCAGTAGCTGCGTGGTACTTAGCTGCCTGCCCAGGTGAAATCACATCAGTCCTTTTTGGCAGCCAGAGCAGGGCTTGGAGGTTTGCTGTTATGGCAGATGTGAAGAGAGTATGTTAAACCAGCCTCCCTTGCACTGGTCTAATAATCCCTGCTGACTTCCTTGCACTGTGAGCCGCCATGCTTGCAGTCAGGGCTGTGTTCTGTCACACCCCACCTGCAGTCAGTGTTCCTGGGAGATGTTTATCACCCCCGCCACCTGCACTAAGGTTTTGGTTTTGGGCTACACTGGAGCACTGCCCTCTGACCCAAGAGAACCGCTGGCCATGGTGTTAATGTGCCCTAGCATTGCTGTCCCCTCTGAATTCCAGAGCCATCTGCTGGGAACAAACAACAACTGCACTTGGTACCTTCGCACAGGGCCAGCCTATGGGGGAGCACCTTCTTGTCTGCCTTTCAGAACCTTCATTCTCCTCCAGGCTGACTGCAGTAGCACCTGAGAAACTTGAAACACTCTGAATACCCTAGAAGCCAGTCTGCTCCTTTGCTAGGAGCCAGCATGTTGCTGAATATGGGTCAGGTCTTGTTTAAAGTAAACACCTGTTTAAGAACATCACAAGAGATCTGTCTCAAGGCTGGATAGTTGTTGAGTGTGAGGGATAATATGGACAGGTGCCTAGGACTGCTGCTGCTGCTGCTGCTGCCATCTCTTCCTTTGTCCTTCCCCCGCCCTGAGTTTCTCAAGCACCTCTGTCTTCCCTCCTGGGATGACTCCTTTGGCTGTCCCCTGCTTCTGAGCTGGCATCACTGTCTCTTGCTAAATAGTTAGAACCTGCAATCACCTCCTCTTCCTTCTGCCCTCCTGCTAGCCCTCATTTTACTGTCATATAAAACTGTAACAGAGGAAGCACTCAAATGACTCTGGCAGTGCCACATAGAATTTATCCAGTGTAGGCAGAAAAAGTGCATTAAGTGAATTGTAGAGATGCACGTGGTAAAAATCATTCTTACGATGCTAAATCATTATTCAAACAAAGCATATATTCTTGCAGCTCCTTTACCATTGGCATCTTACGGTGACAGTAAGTAGAGTTTAAAAAAAAGAGCATTATAAAACCTTCTTTGGTGGTGTTAAATGCTAGACATGGAAAGAAATAAAGCTAGAATGTATATTAGAAAAATAACCTCAGGACCCAGAGCCCATGTGCAACCATCACTCAGAACAGTTCCAATCTGTAAGTTCACTTTTCTTTCTGCCTCTCTTGCCATACTAGCAAATCCTCAGCAATCATTTGTAAATTATGAAATCTTACAGCTGGAGAAAAAAGCTGGGAACATGAACTACTGATGTTTTCTGACTGAATCCTGTATCTTTACAACACTCTTTGACCATGGCTCAGCACTCATGGCACACAGGCAGTGCCACTTTAGGGAACCTCTGTCAAACACCATGGAAAAGCCCTGAACTTGCAACAGATCCTCCAAAATGAACCTGAATCACTTCCCCAGTGACATCCAAGCACAACATTCCAGCCGTCCCCAAAAGCCTCAGCTCCATCAGTGCCAGCCCAGGGGAGCATCACCCCACTGCATTACTCACTGTACAGCACAGCCACGCACCATCACACACTGCCTTGTCCTACCTACTCACAAAGTTAGGGTACACAACACTGCCAGTCCTCTGCACTCACAGAAATCCCTTCAGCTCTTGTCTACGGGCTGCTGTTAAACAATACAGAAGCTTTATTGTCACAAATAAGTCTTACTGTCATTTTCACTCAGTTCAAGTCAGGCAATCCACGGGCTGCATTATAATTATGTACAAGTAGGGGGTTAAAAACTACAGTTCAGGGTAAAGACACTGCAGGTGTGCAGTCTAATGAGTTCTTAATTGAGTAGTGGGAGAGCATAAAAAGGAAGTGCAGAGGGCGATTACAGGGCTGGCTCTTTCTGCAAAGGGAGCAGTGCAAGCACTGAACTCTATAATCAAGAATAAAGAAAAACTATTCACCTCTAATTTTCTCTGTGTTACAGCCTTTGTTGTTCATGCTCAGAATGCAAGATTAAAACTTGCACCATCAAGTTAACAGACAAAATTAATCTTTTTTTGAGATGTACTTGTTTTAAGGCTAAGATTGCAAAAAAAAAACAAAAAGAAAAAAAAAAGAAAAAAAAATAAGAAAAAAAAAAGAAAAATAAGAGAAACAAGAAAACACTAACTTAGATCTGAGAAATGCATTGCCTTCACTGTTTAGGAATCAGTCAGATTCCTCTCTGGCTTTTACTATTGAATCAACTTCACAGTGTAACTGCAGAGGCAAAAATAGAAGGAGACATCTACTTGGGGTTTACCTTGATCTCCCTCCTCTCTCCACGAAACAAACACCACAAAAGGCCCAAAGTCTCTTCTGTCTGTTCAGGGAAACCACCTACAACCTGACAGTGCAGCAGTGTTCCTGCTTTGACAGCCACTGCAGGAAGACGCTCACACATTCGAATAAATGCTCAGGAGAGATTACAGACTGCACCTGCAGACATGGACATCCTGGACACTGATTGCCACACATAAATCTGAGAAGTGCTCAGAACCACTCCCACCTTCACTGGGGCAGAGGAGCCACTGAATACCCAGGGCATCAGCACAACTTAGCACAAATCTACTTACTTCTCAAAAATAAGATGGCTAAAAAAAAGTAAGAAAAAAAATTAGCAGTTCACTGCAGTTCAAGTCTTACCTAAAACATGGGGTTTTTAATATAAATTTAGTATTTAGAACTATGGAATTCATGAGGAAGCACAATCTTCCTCAACTTTGGAAGAAATGAGAAATTTTTATCCATAAACGTTTCTTCACTATCACTTGAGTTTAATGAAAAGTTTTTTATTTGTATAGCTACATCAAGCTCCTGTAATCACTTTGTATGCTATATGGGCTTTTTTTAATCTAAGGATTTTTTTCACATTCTTTTACATCAGGCTTTAAGACTTCCAAGTTTGTTGTTGTTGTTGTTACTGTTTTCTCCCACAAGTAAACTTTTAACTAATGCTGCAGTCAGGGAACACTTAGCTACTGCTCACAAAGCCACAGCAGCCTGGAATTCACCAAGCTGGTGCAGTTGCTGATTTTCCCCCAGAACTGGGGTGTCCTTCTGACTCCGGGAGTCCTTTCCATGTTCTGTACAACAAACAAGAGTTGTTTGTCCAGGAGGTGCCTGGTGGCATCAGCACTTTATCAGCTTCTGAAAAACCCCCACATAACAACTTTTCAATCAGGGTCCGCTTCTTTAACCTACTATCTATCATCATTACTTATTATCTCATATGTAAAGCAACATGGATTCAATTCATTTGCTGATGGTACAATCTACAGTGGAAGTGCTAAACTGTGTATTTCAAAGGATCTTGACACCCATATCAGGATTGCACTTAAACACTCTACAGCAATGCTTATATCACAGATCAGGGTTTACTGTAATAAACCCCAGCCAGATAAATGAAAAAAAAGGCAGCTCATAGTAACATTTCAGGGACTAAAAGAAATGCATGAGGCCATTTCATGCTGAGCGTGCTTGTTGGTTCTTCCCTTGATATTTCACAATTCTTTTAAATTCAGCTCTGGCAAGTGAATTCTTCCATCCTGGCAATGTTGATGTAACTACCTTCCAAATTCACCAGAAGACAAGGTTTCAAGGGTTGTGCCTTCCAAAACCTGTTTTCTGTAACAAATTTTCCTTCTTCATATCCTATCTCATCTTGGAAGCTTTACTGAGCAAGACCTAAAAAACTAATACTATACACAGTCTCTTTAAACTATGGGTTTATATTTCATTATTAAATCAATATGGAGAGCTGATTTTTTTTTTCTTACACCCAATTAAAAGACTGTAAAACTCAGGTTCATGGAGTTCTAGTCTGAAAGAAAAAAATTGTCTCAACCTGTGTATCTCCAAACTGAGGACTTCCTGCCAACTTTCCAAATCACATTGGAAGTACATTGATTGCAACAAGCATTGTTAACAATTGCTGAAATTAAGGAAAATCTGCAACATTCAAAGATGTCAAATCAGGCACATTCAGAGAAAAGAGAGCATGAGACAATACTATTTTCAGTATTTGGATATGATAGATAGTCTAAGGCCAAGGAAGAAGCAGGGGAATAAAGGAGAAGCTGCTGTGACGATAATTCCAGGTCAGTGGCTGGCTCCATGCAGGAATTGCACCGGGATCCACAGCATGCCAGCAGGAACAAGCTGCTGAAGGTGACCTGTTACTGCAGCTACCACACCAACAAACCAAACCCAACAAGCAGCAGAACAGAGGTGAGCTCCTACTGAACAAAGGAGAGCTGCTCACCAGCTGAACCACAGCAGTATCCAAGAGGAATCTAACACTCTTAACTGCCAAGCTGGCCCCCAAAACCAATTAAAACACTTAAAAGAACAAAAACTCCGATTTGCTGAACTCACAAGCATCAATCTGTAGAAATTGCAGTGTTCAGTTACACATCCCAGTTTTAAAAATCAATAATCTTTACTGTGACAACATTTAGGTATATGAAAAATATTTCGTTATTACCCAATGAATAAACCACAATCTCGGAGCTGAATATGCCTTACACATTCTTATCACAGATTGACGAGTCCTCTTATACACCCTAACTTCTTTCTCTGGTGGTGTAACTTCATGCAGAAAAAAATAATTCTACATAACACATCAGGTTTTAGATAGCATCTTCTCATTTTTATCACTGACTATTTCATTACATCAAGCAGTGGAGGTTCTATGAGGCAATGCCTGATGTGGGACACCATTTTAGAGGTAAAATTATAAATAAAGCCCTTTACATGTAATTTAAGCTAGCACCAAGAAAGCTCTATTCATCTGCTCTGGAATATAGACACACACTTTTGGTTCTGCCTTTGTTTTGTTTTATCATCTCACTGTGCACATAGGTATATAAAGACAGAGCAAGAGATATCTGGTGACACAAAAAAGAGATCCATTTCCATCCTTCCACCCCCTACTATACAGTAGCTGCACAGAAAACAGCTTCTTAAAGACAGTGTGAATTAATATTCTGAAACTTGTTTTGAAAAGCCACCCTGCACCAGAGATTCCCAGGGATGGATACACCAGAGACGGCCACTTCTATAAAGCAATTGTTGTAAGAGGACATAATCAGTGGGAATACTAGTACTCAACTACCTACTGTGCAAGGACTATGGCTGCCCACATTTCCATGAGTGAGACAAACACAACTGGGTATATATATACTAGAAAAAATTATATCATCAACAAGTGCCAATTTTTCCATATTAACTCCTGGTTACAAGAAGGTTATTTTGCATGTAGTTTTGTGCAGTTACAAAAAAGTTTTTCTATTTCAATTAGACACGTTAATTAATTTCAGACTTAGACAGTGATGTAACATAAAATTTTGTATCACTGGGTATGTATCTATTTTTTCACCATCCGACTTATATGAGAAAAACCCACAAAACCACAAAAATGTTGGAATGATAAAGGTTGTCAGGGTAACAAATTATGCACATAGGCAAAAGGGTAAAATATAATTATGCAGATGGCAAAATAAAAGAAGGTAATTTACAACTGATGCAGAAAATTACTGGCATAATAAGCATACCCCATAAATCAGTTAGTTAAACACCTAATTTATAACTTTCTGAGAAAGTGCAAAGACAAAGTAGAGTCTAGGAAGGAGTTTAAGTGCCTGGTGCTTTTCAGCAGTGCACCTACTAAGGACAACATTAACAGACTAACAGCTCATTAAGTCATTTGATGCCACATGATTACCTCACTCCCCTCTGCCCTAATGAGCAATTACTTCTTCTGATGATTGATTCTTTTCAAGAGGGAAAAGAGGAAAACATTTTGCCTTATGGAAGTGGCAGAAGTCCATAGGTGTGAGATTATCAACTGAGACTTTCTTTTTTACAGGCACCCCATTGGAAAGCACCACAGGAACTGAGACCTTCTCCCTGCACACCAACAGGCACATCTCACTGACTGTGCTTTCCTGAAAAGCTATATAAAATTAATTATTTTAATAAGAAGATACTTCGAGGGATTAAAAAAATTAAAAAATTGGTAACTCAGAAAGAATGAGTAAAGTCATGGGAGTTTCTTAGCCCCTAACTTTTCAAATTAATCCAGCACAGCATAAAAGTTAAACATGTCTCCAAGTCCTTACTGACTTAATGAAAATTCAGTCAAAGGTCTGAAGGGGAAAGGTAAATGACAGAGATGGTTTTTGTGCACAAGGATGTTTGAGGAGGAGTACAGGTGCTAAATTCAAAAACAAATGCAAGAGCACATAGCACACACGCAGACTGTCTGACAGCAAGGTGCTCAGGAAAGATTTTAAGATTTCCAGGGAAAACGGTGATCATGTCTATGACATGCTGCTGATAGCAAACAATAGGGTGGATAATGCAGCAGCAGGTGCACTGGGTGGGCAGAGCTGCAGATTGGCTGCAAGGAGGGATGCAGCAGCCTTCAGAGTCTGTGCTAAGGTTTCACAAACAGCCTTGGCAGAAATGACTAACAGGTAACTGCAAGGGCATTTCATTTGTGACATTAAGTCATTAGACTGATTATGTGTCCATCTGCTCTGCTTTGCAAATTGGCCTTCTGTGTGCACTAGCAATCATAAACCCAGATATATTGTGACACAGGCTAGGAAATACATGTACACACAGCCATGAGCAGGGCCCAGAGAGCACTACAGCTACTCAGTGTCATCAACACTAATGACTGAAGCATGCAATTAGCTGACTGCAAGTAAGCACCTTCAGAGCAAACAGAGCACAAGACCTACATCGAGGAAATAAAGGGATTTCACTGCAGACACACATAAAGGACTTCAGCCTAGCAAAAGAGAGAGAGCTGCCAGTGAAGAGAAGGCTCAGCACGGTAACTGCTCAGCACCACCCAGCACCGCTTTTCATCTGCTCAGGGGATTTCACTCCACACAAAGGTACCAGCCACTTGCCTCTGCCTCTCAGCTGTGCTGTCCTGCACAAAAGGCAGCGATACCACAGCACGGCCCAGCTGCTCTGACCCTGCTCTGGAGCACAACCACACCCCCCTATCCCCCCTCTGCTTATGCACATGCAACAGTGCTGAGCTGTGCTGCCATCCGCTCAGGGAGCCAAATCCACTCCTGCTGCCACTGCAGGGATGAGCCTGTGCAGGTGCTTCAGATTCAAATGAAACCATGTCCAGGGAGCTGCAACTCCTCTGGATGTCGAGGAAGGAGGATCCCCCCCAGAGCCATTCAATGGTTTGCACATTATGACAGCTAACAGTTGATTTACAGAGCCAGCAGTTGCACTGTAACAGTATTTTTGTTACCTGTGTATTCATGCCAAGGGAAGCAAAAATAGTGCAGTTCTAACAGATACATTTCCATTCATACATTCTATGTTTTTCTCCTTCTACCCTAAGGCTATCATTATCTATGGTAACGAAGGAAATTAAAATTATTCCTTTTGCCTCCCTCCTTTATTAATCTTTAATGATTTTTAATTTGAAAGCTTTAATCCATCCTTTCATAAAAAGGATAAAGCAGTAATTCTTAAAAGCCTTTTGCCAAGTTTTTTTCAGTCATCCTTTATGCAACAAATTTCCAAAAACCACATAGGAATTTTGTTTCTGATGCACAACTTGCCTGTTTTATCAGTATTCAGAGAAGTAACTACAGGCATGAACCTGCACCCATCACCAGCACAAGGAGTGATTCAATACAGCACGTATGCATGCTTCTGTACAAGCAAATAATTATGTTGTTTCTTGTTCAACAAAGCATTAAAGCAAAAGCTGTTTACTATAAGCTGTGCCCACTGCCAGGAATAATCTTTTTGTTATTTAAATGAGACTAATAAAGGTAGGAAACATGCTGCCTAGGAGTGGTTTTTGAGGAGAACCCAAGCTTGAGGAGCTTTCCTTTGCATCCAGCCAAGAGAAAAGAGGAAGCAAACACAGATTTTGGAAGTCCATCCTCAGCAGCTGGCTCGGGAGCTAAGGCCAGGCTGAATTAACCCCTGAACCCAGCAATCACTGCCTGCCGAGGGAGGCCACTGCTGGGTGCCAGAAGCAAAGCTCTGCTCAGTGTCTCTGGAGATCTGCTGTCACAGTTGTGACCCAAGGCACTCACCACCCCCATCCTCACCCAGACCTGTCACATTGCTCCTTCCCACACTGCTCCTCGGGGTCAGCATGAACATCTGCCTTGGTCACTTCAGAGCCATGTGGAAAGCAAGTAAAGAACTGAAAAAACAAAACACTCCTCTCACCCCAGCTCAGGAGCTGAGGCAGTTCTGAACATTTCACCAATCCTCACTAAATACATCGCCCTGAAGTCTTCCCAGTACTGCCCAGACATGAACTAAAGTTAGAGTGGCACACACACCCCAAACTACTCTTGTTCTGGAAAGTGGTATTTGAGTAACAGCCAGAGAACATTACAGCATGAGAACCATCAGCTATGCCTGGTCCTTCACGTATCCTGCATTTCCTCATGACACTTACAACACAGTTAGTCAATCTTCTGGAATTTTTTTTTTCATTTATGTTAACAATTTTGCATCACAACAGAAGTTTGGAACAATTCCCCTCTGGCTACAGATGAGCAAACTGCCCTTTCCCTGGATCCAGGAAGCATGCAGAATGGAAGGCAGGTCTTTCTGAGTCCCAATCAGAGGGAGCAGGGGGAGGACACCACCTTCAGAGAAGAAGAGGTTGGTTTTAACAGGCAGGGTAACTGTCTCCAACAAATTTATGTCAGTACATTTATTTGCAAAATTCAGATGTTCTGATTCATCCACCTTTCCCAGTGGAACTGTTCCATTATGTATAAACACCCACATATTTGTTTATACTCAGATCTTCTGCAGACAAAGGGGAGTCTGAAGGCTGGGTCTGTTTTTGAAGTACAGGAAAGCTGAGTCAAGCCTGCACTCTAAGAACAGCAGAATTCTGACCCACACTGGTACCTCACCTCCCCACAGATCATCCTGCACACTCAGCTGCTGGGCTGCACCAGTACTGGCTGGAGTTACTTCTTTGAACAGAACTGCTAAGAAAAGCACCAAGTTCAATTAACTTGCTGCCATTTCATTTATCTATCTTGAACAAAAAAAAGCATTAAAAACTGTGACCCAATTATTTCACACATAAAAGGAGCCTTTGTAGCAGGTGTAATATTCCTAAGAGGTGGTTAATGAGAAATATACATCAGAACTTAAGTGGAATGAGGCTTTGATGTTGGCTGGATTACCTGTTGTGCCACTGCAGAGAGAGATCTCACAGGAGAGAGTGGGCAGGCATTACATCTCTGCTGGGGGATGCTGCAGTGGGCTAGGACACAGGCTCCTGGGCTGCTGGATTCCACCCCACAGGAAAACAAACACCAGGACACACAAACCACAGAGCCAGGGTCCCCCAGCTCTGCCCATAAACCCTAACCCACCCCCAGATAACCCTGGGGAGCTTGGACTCCAGGGGCTTTACTTCAGCAACAAACCCTGTCAGCTTACACAGTCCTTAAGAATAGTAAATGCTGTTAACAAACAACGTTCACAGCTGAGGTGGAAGTAAAATGCATTCTAAAAAAACAGTGTTTGAAAAATATAGATTACATTTTTATTTTCTCCAGCACAGTGAACTTACCTGAACCAAGAGGATGTAAACAGATTTCTCAGAAATGTAACATTCAGAAGAGTTGCTTTGATCAGCCGGTCTTTAAAATGCACAGTGACAGGGATATGCGTGTGAAGGCCATTTCATCAGGATCAGCACAGCACCACTGCAAAAAATCATCATGGTTAATCAGGGGACCAACAAAATCTCCGTCTCCCTTCCAAAAACAGAGGGAACTTCTTTTGCCTTGGGCTCTCTAACTTGCTTAAACTTAACTTTGCCATCTTTCTTTCTATTATTTGACTGGCACAGTGAGAGTTCTCCCACTTCAATTTATTGTAGCCACAGGAATGGGAGCAACTGTAAATTCATGTCTTTGTGCATGTAACCACAGCAAGAAACTCATCCTTACAATAAAACCTTTCCAGATTCAAAATACAAAATGGCCACATGCTTCACATGCAGCATCCTGGTAAAAAGGTAAATGACTGAAAACTCTAACAGATAAGAAAACGTACATACTTTTTTCCTTTTCCATACTATTTGAAAAGCCTACAAAAACCCCTCCAAAACACAGGTTCCTATTGCTGTATCAGAATTAATATTTTTCAAATGCAACAGCACCTGAAAGACTAAAAGTGTTTTCTTGTTTCAGGCTCAAAAGTGATTTTCATATGTGAGTACATTGCTGCCATTTAACAAGGAAACAAAAGCATTTTCTGAGTGAACATTTAATTCTCTGTGTGACAGCAAGGCACCAGCCCCCAGGACAGCTGGTAAGGCTGCCATGCTCCAAGACAGCTCTTGAGCACTTCCCATAAATTACCAGCATTGTGCCATGCCTTTATGCACGTACTGCAACATGATTCAAACTTGTGCATTATCCCTACTTGTACTTGAACCTGGCTTAAGTTCAGCTGAGTTTGTGAGGGCTGTACTTGCTAAAAACATGAACAGAATATTAACACCCAGAGGGCAGCTGAGATTTAAATCTTAAAATAAACAATAATAGATGGCAAAGGGGCATGGTGCAGGAAGGGGAAAAAAAGAGGAGGACAAGGAAAAGAAATGAGCTTTGTGCAGCAGAACATGATGAAAAACTTGCCACTGAGGCATCAGCTTGAAACACCCACACCTGCCCTGCCAAGCTCTGTTTAGGAACTGTACACAGAAGTGTCTAATATTGTACTCATCATGGACAGTGCTGTGAATTGTGTGTGTTGATTTTTCATTGCACCAGGAATGTGCTTCAATCTGTCTCTCAATGTGTTTGAATGATTCCTGCATAAAGGGCTCTTTCCTGTGGTGGAGTGTAAGAAAAAGCTGTCTGAAACAGAGAATACCAGAATTAAAATCTCCTTTTATGTACATGGATTCCAGAAGTATTGAGGATTTCCTTCACAACTCAAACCCAGTCTAGACACCAGTGCTCGGCAGAAGCAGGGAATGCCTGTAGTGGCTTAAGCTTTGATCCTCACGGCACATTTGCTAACTGGAGAGGTGACTGTTGCCTGACTGCTTTTATGGATGTTTGTGAACCCCACTTTTCGTCCAGCTAAGCAGTAAGAGAGATTTCCACATGCACCTGTCAAGGGACCACAGTGTTTTCAGTGGAAGAGAAGAGGCCTTCCCCTCAGAGCCCCACATGAACAGAGCTTTAACAACTCTCCAGCCCTGGATACACCCAGTTCTAGAACAACACCTCTTGGGCCCAGCTGCACTTGCAGACTGTGTCAGCCAAGGAGGTAAGGAAAAGAGGACACTGCTTGAAGACTGAATGCCTGAAATTTTAATGTCACTTTGATAAAAAGAAACACCTTTGTGATGCAGGTTATATATCAGCTGTTTTAAAGCATCCTACAAGTGCAACCTAAACCCTGTAGGAAAGACCAGGATTGAGATCACAAGCACAGCACTAGTTCAGTCCCCTAACACAGGTGCTTTATGGTGCAGCCTTGATCGACACAACGGGGCCATCCTGAGCCTCATCTCAGGCTCCTTCATTCTTGACATCCTTCACTGAGATGTAAAGGGATTCAACTGCACTAAGCTAATGAGGAATCTAGTCAATTCTTTGGTTTGCTTTGCTTACTAATCCTGTACATTTTAAATCCTGCTCTGGAAGTCTCAGTTTCTTCTATGTGCTTTTCACACAGCAGAGTAGAATTTTTCGCCCAAGGAGAATTGAAGACAACCATCCAAAATAATTTTTGCAAAAAGTACTCTTTGATGCAATTGCTCTTCACCAGCTTCAGTACTAAGTCATATGAGTAAATGAGTGGCTCTTTAACATAAAGGCTGTTTAACTTGAGTTAGCTGACTTTGCAATGAAGCAGAAAAGATCACTGCATGATCCATTCTGCAAGGAGGAGATGACACAGCTTTCAGCATATGGAAAATAAGAAGCTGATAAGAAAATGAGGGAAAAGGCACCGTTATCTGAAGTACTGCAGCTGTTCTTAGACTGGACAAATACATTCCATGCCAACTGCACTTGAGTTCTCTTTTCCAATTGCTCCTCAAACTTACTGCACCTTCATGACAGCAGTCTCAAGAAGAGCCATCATCTGAGGCCCCTACACTCATTCCCCCATCTCTCCCAGAGTACCTATCATTAGAAACTCAGTATTTTTAAGGCAAACACAGCCCTGGTTTGTGCCACAGCTGCAAGTGTCCAGGAAGTGAAAGTGGTTTAGCAAACAGCTGATGAGAAATGTTGGGTTAAGGCACTGCACTCACCATTGTGGAGGAGCTCAGCAGAGATGGCCAGGCGAGGAGCCCATTTCCTAGTGCACAATCATCTGCCTTGTCCTGCACCTTCCCACCCAGCACTCACCTCTCACATTCTGCAAGAGACAAGGCAAACACCCTATTTCAAAATTAAATGATCTGACACGCATTCTTCTTTCCTCCACAACAGGTCAGTGCTCTGTGCACCAAATAAACCATGCACTACTGGGTACCTCTAAAATTACGAAAACCTTAAGCATCGGCATATTTTCCTCCTATTTATCTGTTCCTATCTGCCATTATAAAAAGAAAATGTAGTTTAGAGAAATGGTTTAGCTGTACCATTTTCCAGATTTTTAGGTGCTTGGCTTCATGAAATTAAAGGCAATTCCTTTCCTGCCTGTGTTGTTTATGTTGTGTCCAGTTACAACTATATACTTAAAGCATTCATGTTTAGGATGTTGCTATTATTACATTATCTAGCTCCAAACATCTACAAATTACAACTCCTATTTTCAGGCCACCTCTTTTAACAAACCAAAACACTGTTTTATGAGGTACAATTAAAAGTCACCATATCTGACAAATGTGATAAATTTATAATCACAATCTTGTTATAATTAAAACAGAAAAATTGACATGAAAAGCTGATACCAAACATTCTCAATAATCTCTAATTAGTCCATTTGCAACAGCTTTTTATTGTTGTTTAGTAAAGCTTGCACTTCTGTTTAGAAATGAATTAACTATGCAATGCATGCAATAAATTTGAAATTAGGAACCACACACAGGCAGGAACAAAAGGTGATTCAGTGAGCACAAAGCCCCGGGCTGCTTCCAGGCCACCTTTCCTGAGGTGCTTTTGAAATGAGGGTCCTGCAGCTGCAGGCAGGAGCTGGAGGAGCTCCTGGAATACCAGAGCTGGGCAAGGAGGTGACCTGAGTGTGGCCTCAGAGACAGGGAGCTGGCACAAATCATCCTGAAGAGCGAGCTGCATCACTAATTATGGAATTACAGCTTTGGTCAGTAATTACAGCATGCAAATTTTCGCTCAGTTGCAAAGGCAGGAAGGCCTCAGCGCTGTTACACCTTTCATGTGTTAACTGAGGTCATTCTGCTGCTGGGCCTGTTCACTGCACATTCTGAGTGGCATGTTAACCGAGCCAAATGAGCAGCACTAGCGAGCTAGCAGTCACCAGGCAATGCTGGCCAGGGGATCTAGGCCCAGACTCAGGGGAATTACCAATAGCCAAGACAATTCATGGATCAGAATAAAGACATTGGTTTTGATGTCCAGCAGCCTGCTGAGTCACCAAAGCACTTCCTTATCCCAGTGGTCCCCTGGCTCCACGGAGTCAGGTGTGCACTCATGGATAACACTTCTTTATGGGAGAGGCACTACATACATGAACTTCTCTTCTACAACCTTATTGTATCACATAAAGCTTCCAAGTGAAACTTCCACTGCCATCTATCTCCCCATGGCCACTGACACAATTCTTTGAGGATCTCCAAGTAAAACAAATTAATCCACTGAGGAGCAATTCAGTATGCTAAGCATGAACAATACAGATCAACTTAAAATGCATTTATGACTCCTGGAAAGAAACAGAGTTGTAATTCAGTTTTTTTCATTCACTGTCCTGAGAAAGGGAGTTAACTCTGTGTGGGTGACTTATGCTGCATACAACAGACTCCAGCTCACATGCTGAGCAACCATACATTTGGAAACTCAGATTGATTTTAAATGGGACTCTTACTTGGAGATTAAAACTTCCAGTGGAAATCTTACTGATTCACATGCACCTTCCCTGAGAATCTCCATAACCAATACACAGGAATGTGATCCTAAGGGATTGGGGCCCATGGCAGAGTGCTAATTTGCAAGTTGCAACAGAGATAAAATCTACACATTTCTGGTCTACCTCTGTTCACACAGCCTTTACAGAACCCCTTTTTTTCCCTCTAATAAGAAACATCTAATTTAGGACAATTTGAGTGTTTCCTACCTATAAGGAAACATATTTGACATAAGTTCATTGCAACTTCCAATAATGAAAGAACAACACATGGTCTTGAGTAACGGGAGGAAGGAGACTCCAGTAGTTTAAGGGAATAGCAATGTTTGAGGAAGGGAAAACTTCACTGCACACCTAAGATAGCACTATCTGTTCAGACTTAGCTGTTCAACAAAGAGTTACTGAGCAGTCTAGACATGTCTGAGGCAGTAATTTGCCTTCCTACTCCAGGAAACCTGCAGGAGTTCTTAAAGATTTTTATGGACTTCTTGGTACTTGCTACCTCTAGAAAATATATTTATCACTTCTCCTATGCTGCAACCTCAAATTTGCACAGCAACAAAGGAGTCTGTAAGTAAGAGCTCTGAAGGCCAATCTGAACAGTGCATTTCAGCACTAACAGGAGCAGGGCACCCAAAACATCATCACAGCCATGGCACTCCAAAGGAATGGGAGCCCATGCAGCCCCTTTTTCTCTCCCAGGGTCACAGGAGACCACTCTGGCTCAGCAGTGCCCTTGGTCACTGTGTTGTTAAACCATCAAACCCAAAGCACAGAGCAGTGATACTATAAAGAAACATACAGAAAATATAATACATAATACACACATATATATATGTATGTGTATATACACAGGATAAAACTGTAGGGCAAAAATCCCTGCACAAGGAAATGATTTCTCAGGAGGAGAGACTAAAAGTTGGATGAAATGAGTGTTAGGATGAGGAGGAACTGGTATCCATGTGGAAAAGAGAGTATGAAATAAAAGTTTGCAGTGAGATGGCAAAGGGAGAAATATTTATGATGTGCAATTCCTCATGCAGCAAACCCATATCATAGGGTGGGAGCATGTGAGGGGACAGAAAAGCACTGACTGAGCCTAAAGGCAGCACTGCAGAGTGCCTGCAGCTCCCATGCTGATACTTTGCACAGCAATTTTAAGAGCAGACAGCTCCTCACAGCACCAGATTCCCTACAGTTGCTCTGAAGCAACTGGAGACAGCCACAGCACCCTCATTTCAGCATCCAGCTGCCAGAAAAGCTGTGTCAGGTGAGCAGCAGGCAGCAGAGCCCACAGTGATTTGTAACAAGCAGGACTCTAAGAGCCCTGGCACACACTGCCAGGCTCTTCATTAAAAGTCTTCTCGTTGGATTTAGGGAAGGGTTCCCATCTGCTCCTGCACCACAAATCCTCATCAACTCTTGCTGAGCCAGGACACAGCAAATTTACCTTACAGTGCCTGAAGTATTAAGGAGCACAATTTATTTGA
Source organism: Sialia sialis (assembly GCA_009812075.1). Lineage (NCBI taxonomy): Eukaryota > Metazoa > Chordata > Aves > Passeriformes > Turdidae > Sialia > Sialia sialis. Next base: position 26,260,498 of record VRYO01001366.1, read on the forward strand.
GGCATCCATAGGCCAGGAGAGGACCAGAAAAAGCAGAAGAGCGAGCCCTCATGCCCAGAAAAAGCCTTTTTTCAAGATGTCGAGTGCACAAGAGCCAACTTCCCTCCATGTCCCTGCATGCAGAGAAGTGCCAAGCACAGCCTGTCTCTCCTGGCTCACTTTAATGAGCTCACCTCACAGCTTGGTCTTCACAAGTGTTCCAACAGCCCTGATGGTCACTGTGCTTTGGCATCTGCTCCTGGGCTGATCTTGTGGCTTCTCAAGGACTTTGCTGAGTGCAAACCCTGCCTGGGGGTTTCCCCCAGCCTGAGGGAAGGAGCAGAGGTAACACTCTCGGCTGTTTCATCTCTTCTCCCTGGGAAGAGCCAAGGAGAAAGAGACAGTTGTGCACACTTAGTGGGGGAAAGTCTTAATCCAAAACAAAGGTATCTCAAGGATAAGTGTGGGAGATTTGGGAACAGGGGACTCATTTGTTCTTCACAGACAATTATTGGCTATGAATCATTTACAGGGAGGATAATGAGACACTGGAGAGTATGATACTGAATTAAAAATTATAGTCTTGATCTTTATCCTTTTCCATTTTCCACCTTAATGAAATTGCATGGGATTTTCCTAGATAGGAAAAGCCCTTGCTGGTAATTAAATTATCTTTAAACATTTGCAGGTAAGACTAAAACATTTGGAGAACTAACACATAGAAGGAAAAGGCAGCAGAATAGCAAGCCTCTACCAAGACACTATTATTTCATGTTTTTGCAACCACCAAACTGATGCCTTCAGATTACAGCTTGTGTATTTTTCCTATGCTTGTAATCCTGTAATTCTTTAGTGTATAACTCTAAACCCCATACATAGTGTTAGCTGCTGCCTTCACATTTTGGTCAGACACAACAATTTCTCTCCAGGCCTGGCAATCCAGGACACCTCACTGCCTCAGGCCCCAGAGATGGAAACAAAAGTGAGTTCAGGGGCAGCAGACTTGGGGTAAATGACTTCACAATCTGAAGCTGTAACTGGAAGATTGACCTCCAATGTGGAAATGGACCAAACTTACGAAAGTGTGAAAACCTGTGACACATCATCCATTTTTGAGTGTAGCCCCTGGGTGGCTTCATCTGCCCTAAATGTACCTGAAGGCCCTTCAATAAACAAAAATGCTTTTCATTTCTTAATTTTGTCTGGCCTCTCTTTTTAGGTAGTCCCAAAATGGCATCAAAATCCACTTCTACATGTAAAATACAGGTTCAGGAAAACATTGGTTTTAATAATGTGTAGTTTTATGGGAAACCAAGACCAAATTATCTTGTTTCGAGTAGTTTGAATCAAATCAAACTGCATCTGCTAGGTGGGATGCCAGGAAGATATTCTGCTTTAAATTCACCTGTGAACTGCTGCTTCCTACAAGCTGCAGAATGGAACTGCCATGTCCTCCTATCACCTACACTGGATCAGCTACTAGAGCTGACCAAAGACTTCCCCCAGTACTTCTTCCCTTGCCTAGCTACCAGTCTGTGTGGGAGATGGGATCAGCCAACAAGCAGAGACTGAGCTCAGCCACACTGCTGCTGCCAGAGCCTCCAGCTTGGCTGACGGAGCTCCAGCTTACCCACAAGCACAGGCAAAGAAGTCAACACTTTCATTTTTCCCAAATCAGGTTCGGAAATACTGTAACTTATTGATACAATTTAGGAAGGAAGAATGCTGAAATATCTCATATTTCTAAAAACTAGAAATGCCAGATGTTGCACAGCTCTGGATTTTGCTGCCAATGGTTGGAGTAACAAAACACAGCATCCCCAGCCATCAGTACACATCCACACTTGACCCAACAGATTCATCTGCTGCTTTTAATTTTCCTATTCTTACTTGGTTGCAATCCAGAATCTCTCAAAGTACTTATCCATAAATGTGTGCTGAATTGTTTTGGGGTTTTTCACCCCCTCCATTTTCCACAGACTTTGAGCACTAGAGAGTCCAATCTTTACAGACTATTGACAATCAGGTTTTCTCCTTGGAAATGCTCTGTGTTTTTCATCATTTCCTCTCACAGGGACTGCAGTAAGGCACGCTGCTGCACAGATGCCCTGATGCACAGCTCACAGCAGGCATCAGGTAAGCAGTGGTGCTCCAAGTGGTGAGCAAAGGTGAGTCTGCAATGGAAAACTCAGCTGCTTTTGGCCAACAGCAGGCATGACAACACATAACCAATAAAATCTGCATTCTTCTTGAATAACTTCAGAGAAGATGGAGATTTTTTCAATTTTAACAGGAGTCCTAGTACACCACGGTTTAGCACATGTGCAGTAAGTCCCACCTCAGTGTGAATTTTTCTAGGAAGCCCAGAAAGTATGGGTTAATTGCCTAAATGCTGACACAGTCATAAATGTAATGGAGAGAAAAGAACTGCTGTCATTTATGAAAAAATCCTATCAATACAGTCAGTAGCTAAAGCTTGCCTTAAGAGTTTTACTTTTTATTTTCATTGTCCTTTTCCCAGTTAGATTTCTCAGGGTTCCTGTCATTTCCCTAGCTTTTGTCAAACAGACCTCTTTGCTCACGGTGTGCTGCTAATACCAGGTGACAGCCATCAGGCAATCTGTACTGCAGGCAACTGGTGCAGAACCCAAAATCACTGGCTAGCAATTATTTCAAGAAAGAGCCCTGCACACAAGCTGAGATGAAATGAAGGAGTAAATTGATCAGAAATTGAAATAAATGTCAAATAAGAAAAGGTGTGGGAGATTCTAGCTCAGTTACACATGCATGAGCTACTAATACAACCCCTGAAGTCTGATCTGACCTATAAATGCAGTACCCTGAAGTTGGCTGAAACATCTGACAATATCAATTACTTTACCACCAGTCCTACAGACTGGCATGGAGCAGGTAGGCTCCACACAGCTCGCAGCCTGTGCATTCCTCACCTTGCCTGCAGCTTTTGGAAGATGGAGATGAGAAGACACCGCTTCTAGGAAGGCTGCTAGCTGGCCAGCTCAGGGCAGTGTCAGCACCACGAGCTGGCAATGCCCCTACACGGAACACATCTGGGGCACATTCTTTTCCCTCTCCAGACTCACCAACTCCCACCCAAGAGGATGAGGCCATCTGGTTGCTAACAGTGCCCAAAATACTCTGCAATATAAGCATCCAGCCACTCTGCAACAGGCTGAGGCTGGGGGCTTATTTCAGATAAGGAAGCAGAAATGAGACAGATAACTAGCAAGTAATGGGCAGAGCCAAAGAGGCAGGCCAGGTTTCCCAAATGTATTTTCTGTTGGGCTACACTTCTGCAAGTGAACAATTAACAATCTCATGCGAGTTTTTTAAGTCATTCATGCCTCTTGAGTCTCTTAACTATGAGGCTTGTTTTCAGGTAAATTATATTTGTGACAATGCTCCAGTCATTCTTGCATTGAACTTTATGGTACGCTAGCACATTTCTGATAAAAATACCATGTTCTTTGCAAGGGAGCGGTTAAAGAAACATCCAGTTTTCACTTATACCCAGCTACTATTATAAACCACTTCTGTCAGTGACAGTTCTCTACAGTTCCAGCTTTGTCCACTGTTTTCTACAATATAGTGCAACATAAAATGTCCATTAGTGTCATTGTGACAGAGTAACCAGGTTCATTATCATTCAGCCATGCAGAATTCCATATAAATGACCTGCAATAACCTCTCCATGAAGAAAGCCAGTTAGTGGCAAGAGAGGTGAAGACTTCCCAGAGGATGCAGCACAGCACCCTTTGCCCTCCCAGGGAACTTGCAGCAAAATGCCCACAGCCAAGTGAGTCTGAAATGCTGCTTTCCCTAGGCTGAAGGATTGCTTTTGAAACTTTCTAAATTCCACAAACGTGTGTTCCAAAACACAGCATCCATTTCACCAAGGAGGAGCAGGTTCTGGGGAAATACTGCACTTGGAAAGACTGAATTCTAAAATGCTTTCTTCCGTTCCTCTGCCCCAAAGGAGTCAAGACACTTTCTGGCAGTAGTCCAGCTACAAAGCAAGAAAGCACAGCTCTGTGCATATGTACTTATACATTATTCCCAACTAAATTCTCCAGGTTTCACTGGTTTATGTATGATTGCTTCAAAAGCAGCAATTTCTTCTGCCTTCATCAACTTTCACTGCCCAGTAAGAGGAAATTAGGCATCACATCACTCTGCCCTAAGCACTGAGTTTCAGAGAAGCTGCCAGCGTACCTGAAGGCATTCCTTGCTCACTTCCAGGTTATGGACAGAGACTGAAATCAAAGCAATCTGTTCCTGCACACCTGAGCTGAATCAGTTCCTACACCACGAACAACAGCAGTGGGTGAGGATGATGTGAAGAGGGAATCAAGACCAATCTAAGTTTTTTCTTTTACTTGAGCTTTAAAAAGAACACATCACCTGTAAGATCCCTCTAGCATTTCAAGTGCTGCAGGCTTCTTCTCTCTCTTTTCTCTGCTTCACTTAGAATTCACATTTGGCTTATGCTGTATTACCACTACACTGATGCAAATCTAATCAGCTTATCTGCTGTGCAAGATGAATACATGCCCTCAAAATAGAAGTCTTTTCAACTGGTTATTGAGGGAATTTTTTGAGACGTTTCTTCATCTTCCTGCTCTTGACTCAGTCCTAAGGTGGCATTTAGAAGCACTGATTGTGACTTATAACTACTGAGTGGTATTTAGCTTGCAATTACACTCAAGGTCTGATTTATGTATTTATTTATTTTTAACCTTGGAAACCTTTTCCCTTTGATTGCTGCCCGCAGCTGAGTGTCTGCCTGGCCTGTTACTCTGATTCTATGGCTAAACTGGTTCAGTTCCCTATCCACTGCTGCCAGAACGCACTCACCAGACAAAAAGACTACACTTTTTTTTACTACTGCAAACATCAGCTTTCAGGGGTCACATCAGTCCATGCAAAGTCACTGGAAGACTAGGCTTGAATCCTTCTCTCCATGACTTCTACTTCAGGTTTCATATCTAAGAAGAGAAACCAATGATGCCAACATGTCAAGGCCTGAGGTTTCTACAAATTATCAAATTATGCTTCTAGAACAGTTCCTTATTCTTATATTTCCTGTCTTTTTTGGTATCTGTGGGGTAAATGAACAGAATCATTAATTTGAATTTCTTCATTTTGGTGTAAACTCTGAAAATTCCTTATTTCTGTTTTCTAGCTTTCTTTCTGCCTCCTTTGAGGCTTCCTAAATGATAAAAATCTGCAGTCTTGTCTCTCCTTACACCAGCTTTAGTCTATTTTTTTCCATCAAGGTGACATCATTGTAGATTGTGCAGAGCACAAATAACAAATTTAACTGAGCTCAACCATACCATCCCACTGAAGTTTATGCACTTCTGACAAGGATGAGAAGGCATTCCAGGCTCACCTGAAGTGTGTATAGTCACTAATGTGACCCCACTGAGGGGTGTGTTCTTGTTACCCTTTTTGCTCAGAGGGCCTGTGTGCCCCTCACAATGGTTTTGCCAGCACTGTCATTTTGTAGCACGTCCTCCTGGTTCCGGATGCCTGCGGAGATGTGGCAGCCTCCCCTTCAACACCCCCTGTGCTTTCCATGCAGTCCCCTTCACCTGAAGGTCTGTCCTTTGTTTTGTCTCCATGCGGAATCTGTGCATCCTTCTGCACGTAGTTCTTTTACTTGAGACTTCAGCTCTTTCAGGAGGATGGAGAAGTGGCTGTGAGGAATAATCCAGCCTGTGCTAGAGAGAACGTTGTACCAGAGTTGTCTCCCAAGAGACCAGGATCAGAGTAACTCACATCCCTGGCATGGGTTGCAGATGTTCCTGCTGCTGCTTTATCAAGCTGGTCCCTGGTGAGCCCTCTATCCCTCCCCACGACCTGCCAAACACACTGCTCCCTGAGGGTGCTAATCTGCCAGCCTTGACAGCATCTACTCTTTCTGCAGTGCTTTCTCTCCAAGCACAGGTATTATCTTCCAGCTCCTTTATCCCCCACCTTCTGGCCTGCTGATCACTGTCTGCACAGATTTTACAGATACTCCTTTCAGATCTCTTCCCAGCCGAAACCAGCACAGAAAAAGCATTGTATACAAACACTCTGGTGCTGGTTTGGCCTGGGGTGAGGCCGGTTTTCTCCCCAGTGGGTGGTCTGGGCTGTGCTTTGGATTTGTGCTGGAAGCAGTGCTGGTAACACAGGGGTGTTTTGGTCATGGCTGAGCAGAGCTCACACTGAGCCAAGGTTTCTCTCTCAGCTCCCCCACCAGTCAGGGCACGAGGAGCTGGGAGGGGACACAGCCAGGAGAGCTGAGCCCAAGGGACCCAGGGGATGTCCCAGAGCTTGTGGGGCCACGCTCAGCACAGAGCTGGGCAGGACAAGGCAGTGGGGACACTGAGACACTGCCAGTGCATGGGCAGGAGGGGATGAGCTCCTTGTTCTGTGCTCCTTGCACGTGCAGCTGCTGCTTTGCCTGCTGAACTGGCTGTGTCTCAGCCCCTGGGCTCCCTCAGGTTACTCATGGCTCTGTCCCCATCCCAGAAGGGGCAAATGAGCTAGTTGCAGTGTGGGGCTGAGCTGCTGGCTGGGGTAAAACCACAACAATCCCCCACTCAGCACTCCTGGGGTTCTCTGGGATTAAAGACCTTTGGGCTCAGTCACCTGACCCTCTAGAAATAACATCCACAGTGAGGGGTGGGAAGTAGGGAGCCACTCTGGGCATCCTCCTTTTCCTTCCTGGTGCCTTTGCAGAATGCCTCACCCCAAGAGCTCTGCCCAGGGGCTGATGCTTCAGGGTCTGTGAGAAAAAAGCACATCTCCTGCTTGTCCTCTGGCAATGAGCACTTAGATCACAGCCCCCTTTTTCACTACATATCCACATAACCTAGACGACGAAAGTTCTGTGTTATGCCAGTTTTGACTCTGTGTTTTGTTTACACACAAGTAAAATGAAATTGTTGTGGATGTGTTATTCTGGTTTCCAATTAGCATACTTCATTCTATTAAATCCTTTAGGTGTTGTAAAAGGATCACTAATACTAAATGAGATATACCACATCATGGCTAATATCTACCTGCCCAAAGCAACTTAAGATAACAGGATCATAACAGAAAGGAAGAACATAAATATCTTCTAAAAATCTGAAAAGAGAAACTATACTTACTTCATAAAACACGTATGAGACAGTACTCTGCACCTAAAAACTTTCAGGCCAAGACTTCTGTTTGAGTTCAAAATCCTTTGGTTTTTTGTTATGCCTTCTCCTCTTCCTCCCCCTTCTTTCCTTCCACCCATCTATAAGATTGGGCAACGCCAAGATATCATTTTGCTTAAATAAGTATTAAAGTTTAGAATAAATTTTCTAGCCAAAGTTTATCAGCATTTTCCAACTTCTATTTACTGCTCAGTAACCTAAAGTTTACTCAAATATAGCTGCAGATGAAACGTGACACAAAGCAGGAAAAAAAATGGGACAGAGATCTCCTAACATTCCTGGCCCTGAGTAGAAAATCTATTTCTGGAGGGAGAATAAACCGAGGACCTAAAGAAACCTATTGCCTAGTCAGAAAACACAGAGGCTGGCAGAGAGCAAGGAAAACCATTGGTATCTCAGGTGACACGTGTGGCAGCAGCCCCAGGCACCGGGAGCAGCACAGGGCAGAGGAGGGTGCCAGGGACTGCTGTCCTGCTAATGACACTCACCCAGCCCCATGGAATAGACTGCTGGGGGCTGCTCCCTTGCTGTTTCTTTGCTCCAGTTCAATGGGTCGTTTGGAGTTCAACTGCGCAGCAAATGAACAAGGAGAGTGAGAAAATACTGTAAGGTCCAGTCTGTGTAAGCAGCTGAGCATGCTGTCTGCAAACCCAGCTAAGATTTCCATGTGTTCCCTTATCACAGCCATGCAGACAGTTTGCCAAAGGCTGCTTTAATTTCAAATATAGAACCATACACTTTTGAAATACTTATGACAAATATTCTTGTCATAATGCATCTCTACATTTATATTTCGCGTGCCAAACTGCAGGAAATAATAATTAAAAAAAAATATGCCTGCATTTCTGCTTGAAATCTAATTTCTGCAATGGAGACAGTTGCTCAACAAAGCAAAGGGAAGGTGGATGTCTTTGATATCCTCTCCCTCCTATTTTTAGCTCTTTAAGATGTTTTTTTATGGGGTTATGGTCAGGAAGATGTGGACACACTCAGACAGCAGATACTCCGTAACTAAAAACAAGTATGAAATAAAATTAGAGAATTTATGTAACGTATAGAACTTGTATTCTGCTTGTATATCTACTCCTGTTGAGAAGCCTAATGATCCCAATCCGTGTCATGGTAACTAGGACTTCCTTCTGAGATTTTTTTCCAACTTGCTTTATTTATATCTACACTAACTGAACAGCAGTACCTCAGGATAAATTTCAGGCTCTCTGGCATGAGTGGATTAACCTTCCTAATTACAGATCAATTTTTCCTTCAGCTCATTTCTCATTCTAGTACCCAGTGATCCCCCTAATTCAGACAATACGGCCTTTAAATGTCAAATCACAAGAACATGGAAAAAAAGGGCATCTGATAAATCTGAAACCTATCCATAAACACACTGGGCAGAAAGAGGCTGACTCACCAAACTGCCCTCCTCCCCCTCAACTGCAGGCATGGAGCTACAAGAAGCCATGTCCCAGACACACTTGTACAGATAAAACGGGCCAGGAAAGATGAATCAAAATGGGTCTCATCACCATGTCACTGATCATCACAGCCACTGAGGGGACAAGCTGAGGGCACCACTTGACCTCAGCAGCTGTGCAAGCTGTAGTCATCTCTGGCCAGCAGTGACTGAAAAGGGAAATACCTCCCTTTCCATTCAGCTTTGGTTATAGCCCAGCGATCAGATTTCAGAGCACCCACAAATGGATGCCTACAAACACAAGGCATTTATTCTTCAAGCTTTGTTTTGTGTGGACACAACTGACCTCCTGCTGGGATAGCCAACTGGGGCATCTTCTCCAGCAGCTTACTCTTCTGAACTGATTTATATAAACCTCCATCAACTCACAAAATGAAATCTTCCAAACCAACAAAGTCCCTCAGCATAAAGAATGCAGACAACTTGACAACTTCAGCACTGTTAAATTCAACATATAATACAGGCTTTCCTTAATACCTAAAAATAAATAAATAAGTAAAGCAGCAGTACAAAGCATATCTCTTCAGCTCAAAAATAAAGCACATATTGTCCATTGTGAAAGGCTACACTAAAAATCCACTACCATTACTGAAAATCATTGTCCCAGAACACTAAATTTTCAGTAAAAAACCCCATCTATGTCAGAAATGTTTTAAACTTGCACTAGAGGAAAAGGAGCTACTGCATGTTGTCAGCTATTTCTCAGACAAGGTTTTTGTCTGTATTCATTATATATCAGTTTACTCAAACTTGATTGCAACATTTTACCTTAAGTGCACTTTTCATATTTGAGGACATTAGAGATCTCTGGGCGGCATTTATTTTGGAACTCTGATTCCCTCTGTTGTTTTTATGAGAAAAATTTCATCAGCATTTTCTGAGACCTGTAAGGTTATTTTGACAGTTTGTGTTTCCCTTAAAATTTGCAAGAAGAAACTAGGGATGTGAAAGACACCTATCCATCTCAACCATACAGCACTGTAAGGAAAAGATCACACATGAGGAAAATGAAAAAAGCATGCTAAGCAGAACTTCCTCTAGGGAATGCAGGAGCAGGACTCCACGGCTGGAAGGGCTGGGTGCCCCTGCACAGCAAATCTTAAACACATTACTGCTAAAAATCAATACCTGGAGAGGTTAAAAGAAAGGAGAGAAAATCACTGCTTAGAGCCAGTAAGACATTAAGTCCAAACTCAATTTATTTTTGAAATCAGATTTCTCAAATGCAGCAGGTTGCATTTCAGCCAGCTCTTACACCCTGGCCTTTTCTTTGCACCTGCAGATCTTGCAGAAGGCAGCCAGGAAAAGCAGCAGCCAGCAAGGCTGCCACCTCAGTTTATAGGCACTCGTTCCCAATAACTCATTTATTGATCACAGGAGTGGTAAATGTCTGTCTATCCTTGAGAAGAGACAACAACAACACAGAAGTCCTCGCAAAATGATTAATGAGATAATACAGTCACCTAGCTAAAGCTACAGAACACAGAATATTTACATGCAGTCTCACAAGATGAATGGACCCTTCTTTATGAGACTCTCTCAGCCTGGCTGTAACACTGTGACCTGTGAATCCCAGCTTTGATAAATTAACATCCAGATCACAATCCGCAGCAAAAAGCATTTGAAACAGCAGCATGAGGCCAGGTACTGAACATAAATCAGCCCAGTTTCTTGGCCATCAGGAGCCCGTAGGTACCAGCAGAAATGCTGCCATTATAGATGCCTCTGGCGTTAAATACAGTGTAAGACACTGCCTGACAGCCAGGGAGCTGCTCACACGTCTGGGTGAAGCACCACCACTGCACTGTGCACACTTGTGCAGCACTAGCACACCATGCAGCACTTTACACACCTTGCATGCACCAAACTGCAAGTCGCAGGGCAGATAGTGAAGACAACAGCGATTTGTAAAATATCCATTTATCTTTTAGGATGGACAAAGCACTCCAGGGAATATTTTCTTCTCTGCAGAAGAGTGGGGTAATTTCACAGACAGACAAAACAGAGGAAACAAAAGCTTTTGCAGACAAAAGGGCTGAGAGTTCTTTCTCCAAAAGCAGCAGTGCAGAGGGAGGCATTGCCTCCTCAACTCCAAGACACCTGCTGAACTCCTGAAGGAGCTCCCAGTTCCCATTTAAATGTGGGTGAAGTAGAAAATAAAATAAGGAACCTAGAGAAACGCAGCATTACCAGTAAACAAAACTGTGTCCTTCACAAATGAATCCTTTCAACACAGTTGAGCACTGTACCATATGGACCTTGGTTTTGGTCTCTTTTACCCATTTCTAATCTACATCCAAGCAGAATTACCTCCCAGGATCTGACATTTTTACTAAGGGATGGCAGGATTTTACTCATATCACTTTAAAGTAATCATCCTTTCTTCCATTTCCTGAGATGCAAAATTGCATCCAGTACAGACAGTGTCACATTGTTATCGGTAACTGTACATTTGTTACCTCAACACCTCCAGTAAAAACACGTTCCTAAAACACATTTATATATAGGAGTTACAGTGCAATGAAGGAGCGAAGAGTCTGTGCTTTAGAAATTATCTTTAGAACTTTGCTGGAAAGAATACCCAGACTGTAACATTCCTCCATACCACTATGATTCAATAACGTACCTGGGTCATAAATTAATTCTTAATGGTATTTTGCTAAATTGAAAAAAAGACAGTTCCATTACTACAGACAATAACCTAAATCCACTGATACAAATGAGTTCTCATTCAGTTATAAAGAACTGAAAGACAACATTTAAGCTTTAAAATGGGAATATATTTGGAAGATATCCATTAAAATAGTAATATTGATGGCACTGAAAGGAATCAACCTGACAAACCTTTTCACAACCAGTGGCACCTATGTATCTGGTCTTTGGAATTTTACTTGTGGCAAATATCATTACATTTTTGCATTTTAAAATATATTTGTACCGAGATATAAAGCACTGAAGAAACCAGATTAGCATAAGAAGGTTTCTCCATATATATCCTTTACTGGAATTAAACGGGAGCAGATAAAATATATAAAAGTGTGTTGTAAACTACCACTACCATTAATCTACCTCTTCTGCACCTTCTGATGCTGGATATAAACATATTTCTTGAAGGACAGAGGGCAGAGTAGGGGAAGAACTCTAGAGAGAGCAACTGTATCCCTGTTTGTGTGCCCTTTCCTGCCAGAAGCACAGCACTGGCTGCTGAAAGCTGCTCACTAATGGGAAACTGCCAATATTTTTGACATGTGTATGGATTTTAGAGCCCATGACCTTGGGTCTGGTCAAAGGTTTTAAATTAAATTAAATTAAAATCAAACACAGTGTTCAGAAAATTTAGAGAAGTCAAAAAAATAAAAATCTTTGCCCACTTCTGAAAGCCTGTGTGCAAAGTTAAAGGATAAAAAACAAGCCCAAGTGTCAAATTAAAAGAGTAATAACTATGAAGTGCTTTGGAGTTATAGAGGACACACACTCAGCTTCCGAGTCTATGCAGAAGCAGCACATTGAAATTTTTTCAATGCACAATGAAAACAATTCCTAACAAATGAATTTATGTTGAGATAACAAAATGTCCAATTTAATAAGGATTCTCATATCTGAAGAATGCAACTGAGGAACTGCAATGTATACTGCTACGTGAAGGCACTGACTAGCAATGTGTATGAGGAACTTGAGGGAAGAAAGACAGTCAGCAAGGCATTTTATTATCAGTAATAAATAATAAAATTCTAAAAGGACACCCAAAAACAGAGAAGACAGGAAAATGAGAGACCTATACTGCAATACTGCACACTAAGGAGATATAAGGGTGGAAACATCTCAAGCAGCACAGAATCCAGGAGACTTGCAATGTGCTGCCTGAACAGCAACAAAGCACTGGGTCTGTGCTCCCCTTGAGCTGAACAGGGCCCACACTAACCACAGGATGCCAGGAGAAACCAGAAATTTATAAACAAAGGGCCAGCAGGGAGGCTTTGGTTCCTGTCCACAGACTGGGCAAAGATCACTTGCTCAGTGTGCAGCAGCTCCCAGGGAGCTCACAAGCTGCAGGGAAGACCCTCATTAGTCGTAAGTCAGGGCAGGTCAATCAGAATCACACAACCCAAAATAACCACTGCAGAACAGACCATGAGGTAACGAGAGGTATCTCCTGCAGGAGTAACAATAAAAGAAGTTTAAAGAAAAACCAATCCTCTGGTGACACACAGCTTCAGGAAGGCAGATCAGATAAAAATTAGGAAACCTACTGAAAAGCAGCTAAAAATGCCATTTGAAAGATCTGAATACTAAGAGCCAGTGGTGAAGACTGCTGAAGGGCAGCTTGCTGGAGTCACTGGACCAGGGAAGGCTGCCATGGCGAGGAGCTGCAGAACAAGAAGGAAACCAGAGCAGCTGATCAGCACTGTGGGAATTTTAGAAGCCAGACTGCAGACTTAAAAAAACTGAAATTGCATTGAAATGAGGAAAACATTAAATGGGACATCAAATGCAAAACTACACCAAGACTGGCAAAAACTCAGCCAAGCAAAAAGAAGCCAAAACTAAAATGAAACCCTTCACTGGAAGCTCATCAGACACGCAACATCCAGGGCACAAAGAGCACTCAAAGGGTAGGTCTGCCATGGAAGAGATGACCCAATCCTTTTCAGTACTGTTCATCATGAAAGAAACTGGAAAGATACAGCAGGAACCAAAGCAACTGCAGGATCAGATGTACACTAAGTAGTCCAAATGAACAACAAACCCACTAGCACTAAAGCCACTTCACCTGAGTGGTCAAGTGAAGCAGAAAATCTGATCTGCTGTGTAGGCAGCCACATACTTGAATCACCCTGGTATGTACCAGAAGGTGGGAGCTGTTTATATTGCATATAAAAAGAGGAGCTGGGTTAGAGTCAAGGATATTATAATCTTAGTATCCATAAAAGAATTAGTAAAAACTGATTTTTAGTTAAACTAAGTTTAAGCAATGACACAGGTTAGAACCAAGGAGGTCTTGGCTGGGCACAACATGCATAAAAATGCGTTGCATGCTGAGAAAATAGCTGGTAGCTGCTAAAGGCTCACAAAGGCTCACATTTATAGGAAATGCTCCTGTTATGAGTTAGCAGAGAGGCTGAAATGCCATCCAGCTAAGGAGAGCCACAGAGATGAATGGAGCTGAAGGTGGGAAATAGGAACCTGCATGATGTGCTTTTACTCTTCTTGCATATCTCCCTACACACGCTGCTAAAATGGGACACTGAGCAAAATCAATCTTGTTCTGACCACTAGGGATAGCAGTACAAGCACTGAGCTGGCAGTGTACAAGTCAGACAAGAAAGCACCCCCTGCCCCCAGAATTTCCTGGGGGCACACACTGCTGGGTTCTCAGTGCTGTGCTGAGCCCTCATGGGCAGTGTGGCACTGCTCAGCCACTCATCCTGCCAGCACCAACCCTAAATCACACCGGGCTCAGCTTAGAGCAAGGAGGCACAGAACTATCACAGCCCTGACATTTGCACATAAATGAAGCTCTGTGCTCATTTCTCGCTCTCCTCCTGTTGAAAGAACGCCTGCTGAAATGTATTGGGAGTCCATCAGACAGCAGATCCCATATCCTTAGTGTACCGATCCAAATCTTTGAGGAGGAAAAGGCGCACACACAAATTACATTTTTAAACAAACCTTCTTTTAAAAATGCTGAGTGTGAAAACCTTGCTACTTGTTAGAACGCGATTTTTATGCAAACAAGAAAAAGGGATAGACTATCCCTAAACTAGGATTCACAATTAAAGCTAACAATTCCAACTAGAATACGAAGATCACAAGTAAGCCAATTCCCTTTTATTACTAGTCTTTCCTTGCTATTTAGAAGTCTTTATTAATAGCAATTAAAACAAATAATAAATGAACATAGAGTTGCCCATAAAGCATAGAAACAAACTTAGAGCAGAAGGAATCAGCTCCCTGCTCCTGTGGCATTAATGAGAAAATACACCTTCTCTCTTTCAACAGATTGGGTCTCACACTGCCTGGACAGCTGGGAGAAGGGGGTGATTGTTTGTTCTGTTGGAAGGGGTAGGGGTTGTGATCAACTTGTTCTACTTTCCTAAATCAATTCTAGGCAATCAGCGTATTTCAAAGGTAAAAGTTAATACTGAAAAGACTGGTTATGCCCCAAACCTTAAACCAGACTAGCCATGTGTAGAACTGAATCACAGCTAAACCAGGTCCCATTTTACAGAAGGATTCTGCCTTTTTTCAGGAAGACATTACTATAGCTGCACTGAATGATCCCCACCATCTAACTTTTTCCATCTGTACATAAAATTTCTGCCAGCTCAGATCAGGAAAGAGGTCTTATTCACTGCTCTGGTACACAGTAGAAAAGAGGTTGCTCCCTTGCCTTGAATTCTTTGCTATTTACAAGAAAACAGGCTTTTTCTGTTTCAAAGAAACGGGAACAATTGAACATTACACAATGATTTAACTCAGGAATTACACATAATTCTATTTCAATTTCTCAGTAAAGTGCAGAGACAAGCTCAAGGCCAAAATATAAGAACAAAACAAAAATTACAACAAAACAAAAATTAGAACGCTCAAAAGGAGAAACCGTTACCTCCTTCAAACTGTCATGTTCCACTTGTGCCCCAATGGCTTCCTCCAGGGACACCCCACACAATGGCACCACACCAGAGGAATAATCACTCTTGGATTGTGTGAAGGACTTGCTGGAAAAAGGTCATCCAAAGCTTTTAACTGTCAGTGCTTCCCCACCAGCAAAGAACCTGGACTTACCTATGCTACGTGTCTTCACCTTGCATTTCACACAAGGCAGGAGCAGAAACAGTGAATGCAGGTTCACAGGGGAAGTGTCAAAGTGCAGAGACTAAAGAAAACACTGCACTCAAATGAAGAAGCACTTACACAGAATCGAAAGTGAGCTCCATTTTGAAAGAAGAGGCATAAAAAAGCAAAGGAAAGAAGAATACATTGCTGCTACAGAACAGTGACAAAGATTGTTCTTAAAGCAGTAACAAACAAAAACCTAGTAACAAAACAAACCCTGAGAAATCACCTGCTTTCACAGTTAATGCTATAAACCACAAAATAAACATATATGATTACTTTGTGGTTTATTGCATCACACACACAAAGACAAACATATATACAGAGTAATCTAGGAAGATCTTCTCAAAATTAATCTTGATCAAAATAAAATATATTATCTCCTGCAAGAAGGCAGGAGATGAAGCAACATATTTTTTTGTCAGAAAACAGGCACAAATATTTATTTTAATTTCAAAAAACCTTGTTATAATTTATTTTTTTAATTACTTTATTTTCTAGAAGTATCAACAGCTATTTTTAATATTGTCCTACAGAAACAGAAATGAAGTACTTTAGAGAAACCATTTTGGTAAACTGCTTCGCAGCTACTAGAGGTGATGTCAAAAATTAAAATGTTACTTGTTTTATTTTTTTCTGTAGCTAGAACACTTGTTCCAGAAACATAATTTTGAAGACACTTGTACTCTATGTGACCTTGTCTTTGAGGTTTTACTGGCAGATTGTTTTATGCTACCTAGCTAACTCTTATATCATAATTATGCTGTCACATAGGATCACAAATGAAATTAATGAAATACTATCAACCTGAGACAAGAGCTATGAAAATCAGTAGACCTTTCCCAGTGATCACTTGCTTTCACTATTATTTAGTTCCATCACTTAAACTCCTATATCAAGTATTTAAAGAAATAAATAAAATCAGGGAAATTAAGTTCAATGTACGAAAGTTTTGATTAAATGCTGAATTTGGCTTCAGATTTTTCACTGCAAGCTCATCACAGTCCTCTGTAGCCAAGAAAGAAATAAATTGAAACTGGTGAAGATAAAAAATAGAGAGGATAAATTAGGCCGGGAATTAACAAAAGCACAGTTCTATCTGCCTGATTGGTCTCAGACAAATAGGAGAAAGAAATAACTCAAATGCAATGAAGTTCTTCCTCAAGACTTGCATAAATAAAAGCTGTTAAATGTAATTATCTGTAGAAACATGAGCACACCAGGTACTGACAGTTTGATTTGACTGCTCACAAGAGGAAGATGAAGGAACTGCAACACCTGGATGGTGTTTTCAGGACCCTGTGCCCAGGAGTCAGAGATGTTACAAGGTGATTTTGTCTACTTTCCCCACTGCTGTGCACTCAGACACCCATGTCTCAGTAGAAGTGCTAACCCCACCAGGTCTGCCTTGCTGAGAAGCACCTAGCGTATTTTCCTGTATTTATTGTAAAAAAGATGTAAATAATCTGAGCAGCAAGAGCTATGAAAACCTTCCCTGGAAACAACTGGAATCTCTGCTGTGTGTGCCATTAGTTGTGAGCAAAGGGAAGAATTAAAATCTTTCCATCACACATCACCCATGGATGTGAATTAAGACTCACGAAGTACGTCCACCGAGGGATACGCATTAGCAGTGGCTCAAACCAGAGCTTCTCAAGACGAAATCCCTCCACTGGTGGCTGGCAGTGTGTGGCAGCTCCCCACGACCTGTTTTCCCTGCTGCTCCAGCCCACGCCTGATGGCTCAGCCTGGGATGCCAGAGCAGACAGCACACATTTGTCAGCGTGTGGACTCACACACTCCCTCAGGTTCAAGCTCAGCTCAGCCCAGTTCCTTATGAGTGACTGCACTTCCCACAGCATCCCAGCAGACTCAGCACACTGCCCAGCCATGGCATGCAACAGAGGAACTGCACAGCTGCCCTCAGCCACACCAGGATCCCATCTATCTGGGATCACAGCAACAACAGAGGTGAAAGAAAAGGGAGAAAAGCTATCAAGCCATTGTAGCCTTAGCTGAGTTTAAGTAGCTGCCACGTCTCAGCAATCCAAGCCACTTCCCTTCCTAATGTTCCATTCAGCATCTCAGGATCCTTGGGTGATAAAGGAAATTATTCCCTTGAAGTACATAGCCTGAAAATTACTTGAAGAATAGCCTAAAAACATTTCCTGAAGGAAGTGTTTGTAAACTGTACCCTGTGCAAATGCTGATAAATGTATTAGTAAATGTAATTGTTCTCTAAGGGGTTGCCTAATTCTAAGATTAAATGAAAGCTACTGACGTTAAAAGGCAGGAACCGTAAGTTTAGCTCAAGTGCAGTAGCTCCATAGCATCTTCCCCATGGAAGAGATGTACAAACAGCCACAGTGGCTCTACCTTTCCCAAGAAGAGAAAAGGAACAGCCCTATTAAGGGGGAGGAAATCAAGGCCACCACTGAGGATCTCTCAAGACCAGCCTCTCTCTACTACAGATCAAGAGCCTACCTTAGGCCTCTCCAGTCGTACCAAATGTCAAGCACTACCGGGTCATTGCTTGGAGAATATTTGATTTTCATTTGATTTTCTGTCCATGATATAACTGCCAAGTGAAACAAATTCATTTCATCCAGTTAAATTCAACCAATTTAACAGCTGTCTACATAGAAACATACTATTGACCTTAACCATATCTGATGATGCTGGCTTGCAAAACCTGTTGGATTTTGAACATCACCTCTTACAGTGTTGTCAGGCATCATCACTGTTTCCGTGTCAGTTTTATAAACCTCAAACAGGAGTGCACTGCATTTTGTTGTTCAAATGCTTCAATGCTTTCAGAGTAGAACACTTACCAATCTCCATGCATCTTTTAGATACTTTCTGAACATTTATTGTGTTCTGTTTCTGCATGAAACAGGTATTTCCAGACCATCCTGAGGTTTTTTCTGTAAGTTCAGGAAAAACAGGTTGCAACTCAAGCTTCACTGCATAAATCTCAGTTTTAAAAATGTTATCTGGAATGTTCTTATCGCCACCTTTCTAGTTTCAAGTGCACTCCAAGGAGCTGGGAGGGGACACAGCCAGGAGAGCTGAGCCCAAGGGACCCAGGGGATGTCCCAGAGCTTGTGGGGCCACGCTCAGCACAGAGCTGGGCAGGACAAGGCAGTGGGGACACTGAGACACTGCCAGTGCATGGGCAGGAGGGGATGAGCTCCTTGTTCTGTGCTCCTTGCACGTGCAGCTGCTGCTTTACCTGCTGAACTGGCTGTGTCTCAGCCCCTGGGCTCCCTAGGTCACTCTTATGGTTCTGTCCCCCTCCCAGAGAAGAGGAATGAATGAGTAGCCACATTGAGCTGATCTGGCTGGGCTGAAACCAGCAGCAGGGGATTTTAGCCCAAGATGCCACTTTAGAAAACACAGGTAGCTAGTATTTACTGATGTGAACTGAGGGTAGGGCCAGTGCTGAAGGCAATCTCTCCAATGAATTACAGCTGTAACTCCCAAAGAGTGGAAACAGCCTTGCCTGCCCAATGAGGATGGGTGCTCTAGCAGAGGGGGTCAGCTGGTCTCTAGTTGGAGATGGAGTCTGCTGGCTGTGCTGAAGAGGGGCCATGCAAGGACAGAGCAGGAAAGATGCAGTGTGAGGGACATACAGGGCTAGGTGTAAGGGACGGGATGGAGTTAGTGGGTTATGCGGAAGGAAGAAGGGAACCTGCAGAGGGAAGGAGTGAGTGCTGTGTGGAGCTGCCTGTGGGAAACTCACAGAGAGAAGGCATGAGGAGTTTTAAAGACAGTAAGGGACTGACACGGGTGTCAGTCATTCCTCCACTGTCAGTGAACTGCCTTTATCCTAGCAGATTGCATGAACATTACACATTCATTTCTGCTATACCTGTTGCTCCTAAGATGTAAGTATAAATATACAACATGATAGGAAGACTACATTTTCCATACTGCATGGTTTTCTTCTGTATTTTGAAGATAAATTTAATTTCATTTGTTGAATCTAATGAGATCTGGAAAATGTAGTGAGAAGTGAAAGTTTACTTGTATAGTTGCTAGGCAACAAGCTCATACATGAGCTGACTGATCATTCCATATAGGACTTTTCCTATCAGCAAATTACCTACCTGGGCTCCTCTTCCAGTTGTGCAACTAAAAATATTTAACAGTATTTAAAATACATGAGACATTGCAAAGATTTTTTATTATTTCTGCTCTAGCTATTTAAAACAACCTGGCAGCTTTCCCAAGCAGCAGCATCCATTTCAGACTGCAGGGCACATTCCCAGGCTTCATCTAATAACAGAGCTCCTCTGAAGCCACTGATCTAGATTAAATAAATACTCCCAGGTAACTCCTGAGGAAATAATATAATAAACATTGCCTGGCCTCCAAAGCAGGGATTTACTCTCAGGGCACAACTGTCTCCACAATAGCTAAAGCAAAGGACTTTTTTTTTTTTTTAAAACCTAAGACCTTTCACAATGCTAGGACTGCCAGCAGTGTTCAAGGCTTGCAGTCAGCCACATGGTCACCTCTAGGAGGATAAAGCTCCTCCAACTTCTGACAAATTCAAGAGGGATAGTTAAAATGCTAGGCTGGATCAGGATAAACTCAGTCATGGAAGGGCAGGGTCTGATTAGTTTGCTTTACTCACCTGCACAACAAGAATCTACTGAGGAGTGTGTCATTTTTGTCCAAGTAACAAGATGGTCCTTCTCTAAGCCACTGTACACCACATAAAATGCTAAATGAAACTCTCTCTCAATCTTTATTGCCCTAACTTCACCACCCCAACCTCAAAATAAATAAAATAAATAAACTTAACTTTCTGTAATATTTTGAAGTTGCAGGTATTTGCAGAATGCTTTAAGGCAACTACAAGTAAGCAGCCATATAACATCAGATCAGTCTTACTTTTGTTCATGGAAGGAGTTCTCAGTTTTGTGGCTCCCAGCTGGATACCCCTCTCCTCCCTGCTCCTCAGTGTTATCCCTACATTATGTTCTCATCAATGCCCAGGGACATTACCAATGTCACCACATGAATGCAGCATCCCCATCTGCATCCAATGCTAATTAACACTTCCGGTGGTGATTTGGACAAATACAGGCGTTTGGTGGAAGACACCACAGAAAATGAAGCTGCAGGTGTCTGGAATAGAGTAATAAAGAGGGTGAAAAGCTTTCAAGAACAAGAAAATGCGAAAACAGAAAAGAACTAAACAAAAGGCTTGGCATGGATTGATTCAATAATTTCTTTCCCCATTTAGTCAGTATTTTAATACAGAAAGGGAGCCTCATTTCATTTCTAGATGGAGACTTGGCTCTGCAAGGCAGGAGTTCAAAGTCTGTCTCTAAATTCTGCAGCTAGTATCAATTGTTTTGGGAAGTCAGGAAAAGGATAACTAACACAAGATTGGAATCAACATCCTGTAGCCCTCTTCTGGTTGAAATCACTCCATGACTTAAAAAACCCAATCTTCTCCAAATAGTCCCGTCTTGCAAGGATAATTGCATTTTTTTGTTGACACTAATTATCCACTTCTGATTCCCAAGATAATTTTTTTTCTTCATAAACTGCAATAGAAGAGACTACATAGGAGCAACAGAATGTGCATAGTTTGCCCACAAGGAAAGCCGTAAGTATCAGGCTACTCCTGCACTATTACTGTTGTGCTGCTGTGATTGGAAAGTGAAAGAGAGCTTTGTTATTTTAAAAAGAAGGGAATTAAATCCACACCAAACTATCTTCTTCCATTTCACCCAGTGTAAGGACAATTGGGTATTTTTTTCAGCTTATTTTAACTTTTTACAGTAGTTTCACGAATATAAGCCGCACCTTTTTCACTGAAGACTGCAGCCCACGCCAGGGGTGCGGCTAATAATCGGGTGCGGTTTATCTATGGACAATTTCAGGAGAATAGCGAACCCGGAAGTTACCTGACACTCAGCCGCATGTGTTGCAGTCGCTTTGGCTACGTTGTTTCCAGTACGGGTGTGTGTGGCGGGCTCAATTTCAATGAATCGCGCGTTTCTGACCACCGTAAACCAATCAGATAAAAGCTTCTTGGCTAGGGGTGGCTTCAGGTGCGCTGGGGG
>VRYO01001366.1:26283183-26295166 GCA_009812075.1 Sialia sialis
GAGGACTTTGAAGGTTTCACAGAGGGTGAAGACCCGAGTGAGAATGAAGCTGATTAAAAGTTTAATAAAATTGAATTTTTTCTTTCTGGATTTTGTAGTGTTTTCCTTTCTTTGCCTGGATTCACAGGTGAGCTGACTCTGCTACGACATTTGCATAAGGCAGCCCGGCTCAGGCTGCAGTTACAGCTGCTGTGCCGGGCTCATGGTTCCGCTGTGTAGTTAGCGTAAGGCAGCCCAGCTGAGGCTGTGGCTCGTACCGGGGGCCGGTTGGGCTACGTAGATAGCGTGTGCAGCCCGGCTCAGGCTGTGGCTCGTACCGGGGGCCGGTTGGGCTACGTAGATAGCGTGTGCAGCCCGGCTCAGGCTGTGGGTCGTATCGGCGTGGCGGTTGGGCTACGTAGTTAGCGTAAGGGCAGCCCAGCTACGGCTGCAGCTATGACTGCTGTGCCGGGCTCGCGTTCTGCTACAGCATTTGCATAAAGCTCAGCCCGGATGAACAGCGCCAGGGACCGCGGCGTTACTTTGTTGCACGTGTACCCTGCCAAAGTAAGGTGCGGCTTATATTCCGGTGAGGCTTATATATGGATGAATCCCATGGTCTGCCCAGCTACCCAGAGGTGCGGCTTATATTCAGGTGCGGCTTATAATCGTGAAATTACTGTAATTCTCCTACAGACCATTTTGTCTCAACATCTTGCATTGGATTTCTGCACTCCTAATTTCTTTGAGGAAAGTCAACAGTGTGACACAAGACTCACCTTTTCTCTCATTCCATGATGAAAAGACATTATGAGTCCTTTCTCTTTTGGCTCTAAGTAGTTGCAGGTAATAGGAGAGTCATCAGTGCAATACCATTATGTCAAACAAATTGCATCTGGCCACACTGCACTGTAATTGTTGACATTTTTCTACAATATTAAATCTAGAAGCTTCACTCAAACTACTATTCACTTACTTGAACCAGATAAAGATATTGCACAGTATCATGCAGTAATGCTAAATCATTACAAAAAAGTTTACCCTCTAATGCTCACTGCTATAATGCTCACTGACAACAAGAACTGGCCAAACAACACAGCAGCTATTACAATTAAACAACCACTTAGTAAGGCAACATTTGAATACTCACTTAGGCACAGACAATACAGAGTATCGTACAGCATGGGGTGGTGTGATCATCATCCAGGTTTTGAAGGGCATTTTTTGGAAGTGCTACACTGGAAAAGGAAACCTAATTGCTTAGGCTACATGGGTGACATGGCCCACTTGTCAGCATGCAAGATGGACTGGAAGAACTACAGGAACACAAGAAGTCACTTCTCTTGCTATAAATTTATGTTAAAAGTTTAGGACAAAATCTTAGCTTGAGTACAGAAACAGCACGAAAAATAAATTGCATCTAAGCAGAAACTCTGCACTTTCCTTTTCAGGTCGAATCACTTCTAGAGAACAAACTTTCCTTTCATCCATGAAAATGAACACACAGAGGGCAGCACACACAATCCCCCCAACACCACTCAGGTTTTACATGCCATGACTCGTTCCAAGGCCACTGAAAAGAACCACAGGAAAATGTGACTGTCACGAAGGCTTGCAGGGCTGCAGAGCCAAGGGATTTCTGCAGCAGGTGAATGCTGCAGGCATCCTTCCAAACTGCAGCCTCAGGAAGAGAGGAGCAGGGATCTGACAGGGGAGCACAGGTTAGCTCCAAATTCAATTTCCCATTTTCACAGTCTGTGTCACCAAAGATAAAAGGTTAATCATGCCACTATACTAATTCCAAAAATCATTTATTTACTGCCTGCATTATTTATATTGGCTTAGCAGATGCAGAACATTTCCACTGCCTAAGAGGCATGAAGAGCAGTACAACCATGTTTGTTAATTCTGTCCAAAATCCCACTCAGACCATGCTTTGTGTTCCTCTCTAAAGCATACAAATGAGGCTGGAGACTGGAAAAAGCAAGTACAGAAGTCTGACAGGGAGCCAAAATCATTCTCTGCAACCCAAATCCTTATGTGTTTAATTTACTCTTATGACTAAATCAGGTGCAACCCAGAGTCCACTTTGTAGAGAGGAATGGGGGGGAAAAAAACCCAAGAATTTTGAGCTCATATGTATAAAATAACTGAAGTTTTTTTCATTCACTTACCTCTACATTTTCCTCTAACTTCCAAGGACTGGTACTTACTTCAATGTAGGTGGTTTTGCTTCAAAACTCTTTTCACAAAAAAAGATTATATACTGCTACTTTACTGTATTTAAATCCCTATGAACTGAGTTAGGAACATCTCCATAAAATTACAGCATTAAATTTTTATACTTCACATTTTAAGAAAATAAAGACAGCAGGTCCTAAGATCACTTGACTGTGACAAATTGTCTCTTCCTGCTCACTTGAAATTGGCCTGTGAGACTTATCAAATCCCCAGCTTTGTTACTGCTAGGAGAATTTATTTTAAAGTGCACACTGTCATTATATACTTACAGAGAGGTATATTTTAGGATTATGCAAGTGCTTGATAGATAATTGGTTCTGTCTTTTCGCAGCATCTTGAGTTTTCAGAGAAAACAGAAAGATTAAAACTGCACATAAATCCAAGTAATCTTCATAAAACAACAGTAGAAGGAGTGACCTTCTTAAAACTGTCAATCAAAATTAATTTTCTACAAAACACAACAGGAATCTTTCTTCTGAGTTATCACTGGGGTCCATGGGTTTGTAGGGCTCACAATAAGCACTGTAGATCTCTGCCAGTAAACAGCTCAATCCCAAGACTGGGATGTCACACCAACAGGTCCCTGGCTCTCACAAAACAACTACAAAACCACAGCAGGAATGACATGAGGCTTCCACAACGTATTACTGCCCTTGTGCCAAGGGGATGGCCACCAAGCACTCCCAGAGTGCTGCCCCGGCAGCTCCAAGGCTCCTCCTGAGAAATGGCACCTTTCAGTTCCATGGCCCAGAGACATTCCCCAGGTACAACACCACAGCTCAGCCTAAAGCAAGGCACCAGAGCAGACCTGTCCTCCTATAGCACAGAACACCTGGGCAAGTGCCTCCCTGCCTGCCTGCTCAGCAGAAACGGGCCTCTCACATGTTCAAGGCAACCACAAAAAACCCGGCCTAGAGCACTGGCCTGCTTTAGAGCACTTCCCTCCTCCAGCCCTTGCACAGCTCCTGCACAAGTGAAGCCCTCGCCCCACAAGCTTTTAAGCAGGGTGTCCCTGTTCCTCCCCAACTCATCATCCATGCAGGCAGCCGGCTGATCTGTGGGGACACAGAGGAGTGTGCTAAAACCATCCCAGAACAGCAGCCACTCCACCCCTGCAGGGCTTTTCTGAGTGTGCTCTTTATGTGCAGCTTCCTACAGAGATGGGAAATAACCTCATTCCAGCCACTGAGTCCATCTCCACAAAGACACAGACATGCTCTGATCTCCTGCTCAAACTTCCCCCAAATACATGTATTTATAGTTTTGTTTGGTCTTTGTTTGGACTGTGCAAGTAGGCATGCTGACACCGTGTAAAAAAGGACTAAGTTTAAAATCTTGGGAAATAAGGTAAGATTTGAAGGAGCTGTAAAGCATGTGTGTCTAGAAGTTTTTTTTGTCCAGAAAAAAATTCATCTAAAAAAAACTCTATCAAAAATTATAGTGACTGATCGATGAAATAAGAACACTTCTGTCAAAGTAACTCAATTTTTTTTTTTTAGGAGTACAAATTACTTACAAAAGATAGCTTTGAACAGAGATCTTGAAAATTTTATCATTTCAAGAAATGCTACCATGGTTAATCTCAAGTTTCCAAGAGTCAGTTTTACTGCACAGAAAGAACTACTTGATTGTAAGCTAACAAACACTTTAAAATACCTCACAGGAAGCAGAATATGCTTACAATCCAAAAACGGACTCTGTAAGGATTCAGCAAAATGTAACATGTCTGAATCGTGAAATACAGCAATCAAGATAGATGAAAAAGAAATTCTGGCATATTTAATACTCCTTATGTTGCACATCACAGTTGCTGGGCTCCAAAGGGAGTGTCAGAAGGACTGTGCACTCTAAAAATGGAGTAGAAAGCAATGTGCATGGTGGTCATAGTACAGTAATTTCACAATTATAAGCTGCACCTGATTATAAGCTGAACCTCCCGGTAGCCGGGTAGACCATGGGATTTGTCCACATATAAGCCGCACCTGAATATAAGCCGCACTTTTCTTTTCTTTTTTTTTAAAGCGAGGATCCATGTGTAACAAAGTAACAAATTAGTAACAGAATCGCTGCCAGCTGGGTTTGGTGTCAGATGCTCAAGTTGCAACAGTTTTCATAGACCAGCCAAGCCTTTAAAGGCAGCCCCAGGCGCCCTCCCTGGCCGGCTCTCACTTCCGGGTTGGCATTTCACTGGGATTTGTCCATAGATAAGCCGCACCTGAATATACGCCTCACTACTGGGGTAGGCTGGATTCTTCAAGGAAAAAGGTGCGGCTTATAATCATGAAATTACTGTACTTTTCATTAAAGCTTCCCAAGAGCCTCCATGTGCTGGAACAGCCATGTAAACTTGAGAGATGTGCATTGCTTCTGCCTTACCCTGGCATCCACCTCGCCTTGGAGGACAAGTAAGGCCTCTCACCTCCTGCCCCACCCACCTGCTGTCCCCAGGAGCTGCACACACCAGCCTGGCAGCTGAAGCCTCGCAGAAAGCAGTCCCAAAGGGCAGCACAGAGATGGTGCTTGTCATAGGGGAGCCTGTCACCACTGAAACCCCAGAACTCACAGGCTAACAGAGAAGGTCGGCAGACCTCAGCAGCACACAGTTTCCAAAGACAAGCACTGAGCCCCAGAATTAGTAACTGCAATTCATTATAATATTGTGTCCCAGAAATGTTGAAATAAGTTACTACTGTAACTAAATATTTATTAAGCATTTGGTTCATGACTTTAACCATTATCATCACACAGTAAAAGGACGTCCCTAATCAGCCCTATAGAGGAATAAGAACTCTCAGAGGAACATGTACCTGTGGTTTGTTCTTCCTGGATTTGAGAGACAGCAAGGTAAGTAGTCATTTTCCATGGCACTTGAGCTGCAACAACAATCTATGTGAGAAAATAGTGTAATGGAGTCTTCTTTATGGCAAAAGAGAGGCATAAAGTGACCGGGTTACTGCCAGGGGAGGAAGCTAGTATGTGTGCCCAGCACTGTGAGAAAAGTGCTCACCAGCCCAGGCGTGCTGCTGCACACAAACCTTTCTGCATGGAGAAGTGCAAGGAAAGCCCAGTGCAAAGCAGCTTTTGTGAGAAGGATGCCGGAACAAAGAGCAAGGGACACCTGCTGGAGCCAACATGTGCCTCTGTATTTTCCCACTTTCCTGCCTGAGAAATGCTGAATCTTTCCTGATGAGTTTCCAACATACCTAATGTGAAGCAGACAGTGTGTTACTACGTGCTTAAAACAATACCTGCCAAGGTTAAAAAATAAAATTTTGTAAGTGAAAACCCCAACAGATTCTCAAAGCTACTCTGTTCAGCAGAGTACTGTGTTTTCCCGGATGATATCAAACTGCCACTCTCCTGTACAAATTTCATGAGGTTTTACTCTTCTGTATCACCACCACCTCTATTACATCCTCTTGAACGTACTAAGATGCCACTGAGTTTTGTTACGTCTTTGAGGGGTCTACAGAGCTCTTGTGAGCAATGAATATTGAATGATTGATAGCCCCCAGCTGCAGCAGTTGGCAATGGTTCAAGTCAGACCAGAAGTTCAGAATCACCTACTGACAGCTAGGACTTTTTCTGTTAGTCTGCGTACACATCTTTTTCCAATGGCAACAGCTGGAATCTCACCAGTTGCCAAGTAATGTTGCTCAGTTCCCACTGTGAAGGCAAAACTGCATTTTACAAGTGTTCGCTAACCTTTTAAACACTCCTCCCTCTAACACAGGGCTGGGCTAGTTAGTTGTGCTAACTTTTGCTTTGCTGTTACAGTAATTTCATGCCTGTAAGGCACACCAGACTATAAGGCGTGCTTCCAGGTTTCTATCAAAACTTTAGTCAAAAGGGTGCGCCTTATAGTCATGAAATTGCTGTATGTCCCTTGTATTACTAGACAGAACTCTCTGGGTTTCTACATGGAAGACTGAGCCTGTATGGCACCTACTACTGTAACTTCTCATGGTACCACTGACCTATACCGAAGAGGTTATCTCAAAGTCCTCAATTTTTCAGTATCGTGTCACTCATACGCAGCAGTGCCTATGAGGGCTATCAGTATTCTCATACTCAAATGGAAGATCACAGTCCAGACCATGAGTAGGTTCATTGGCTTCTGTTACTGTCACAAGTACTTCTTACAGGACTTGTGGAAGACTCAGCCTGCATTTGTAAAAGCTCAGGTGGTTTGACTTGCTGTGCAGCTGTCATGCTCTGAAGAGGACAAGGATAAAAGTGGCTGGGCAATTTTCAGTGTAAAGGCAGATCTTGGCAGCATCTTCAGCAGAATTTCTGTATTGTTTCCTCCAGGGGAGGAGGCTTTGAGAGGGAAGGTGCTGTTCAGCTGATGGAGGGATACTTGAAGGGGAATGGTTGCTACCCTTTCTTTTGGCACCTTTTGCCACATGCTCTATTTGCGCTCCCCGATTCTATTAGTCTGTAGGGCTGATAAATAGTTATTTATTAGATGGTCTTATGGGCAGTAAGGTAATGGAATGGTTGGTTTCTCTTTGCTCCAGGGAGAAGGAGAGAAACCAAGTAGGCACTCCTAGCTGCAGCCTGCACTGCTCAAGAGGCACACAACCACCAGAACTGAATTAACTTTAAATAACCCATCTTAAGGCCAAAACAGAAACTTGTCAAAACAAACAAAAAATCAGGTAGTTTTCCATTCATTAATGCTGCATTTCCCCTGCTTGAAGTTGGTTCATTAAACTGAAAATTGCTGAAAACAGGCATCTCTGTAAAGAGTGCTTCGAGCAAAATTAATTAGTTTTGCTAGGTTAGTAATGCACCTTGCTTCAAATGAAACTGATATTATTTTTTCCAATAAAGCTACAACACTTTTTATCAGAATTGTCATTAATTGTAGGAAATAGGAGTGTGAGAGAAGAATTTTTCAAATCTAATTTAATCATTCAGTGACCCTTAAAAATTACTGATTTTCCTCATGAGATGCAGTAGGATTTAAATAAACATCTGAACATCGCCTGACCAGCTCTGAGTCTGTATCTAGTCTAAGGAATTCCCAAGTGTCCTTCCGTGTTGTTAAACAATAGCGGGGTAAATTATGCCTAAGGGTACTCATAAAATATTGAAAAAATATTTAATCTGCTCATGTTTGCTGTTCCTTTTTAAAAAAAAAAACAATTTATGTCCTTTTAAAGTTGCAGTACACTTTGGAGAAGAGCTTAATTCTGTATGAACTCTGTTTGCAAGTGGTGATCCACTGAGAAATTAGCATGGAATTAAACTAGAATTTTAATTCTGCAGCTGTTTCTTTGGTACTCTGGTTGGGTTTGATGCTTTTCAAAGACAAAACACAAATGCAAGGTCAGATGAGTAGATCTTCTGAAGAATTGTGATCTGTTCCTACTGTGGATACCCTCAGAAAACTGAGTAGCACAAAACTGCCCATCCCAGAAAATAGGTTACAGGCGAGCTCATGGAGACAACTCCCTGCTAGGTATTTAAAGCACTTCAGAAGTTGCCAGCTGGTGCATTGAAAAATTTGGTAGGAAGTGCCAAATAGATTCGCTTAATGATCAGTGCTTGCTTCTAGTTGCATTCTTCAGTTTTGTTTTTTTTTTAATTAAGAATGAGAGTATGTAGAACATATAATGTGTAATAACATCACTTTGATATTCCCTCATGGGATGAGACTAAATTTCTAATGCTGGCTGCAGTTCAGCCATCTCCTGGTAGTCTGGTTCCCTCTGTGAATAATTGAAATGTTGCTGTTGCAGTGTCAACAGAAACAGCATGATTTGGGTTTTGAGGAGAGGGTTTATTTTTGCTTTTCTTAAAACAATTTTTTAAGATTTCTTCCCACCAACAGTGCTTTTGTTTTCTTGGCATACTAACTGTGTCTATTTTTTTTAAAATCTCCTCCTTATATGTAGATCTTTGTGCTGAATTATGTTTTTCTTGCATTGCATTCTGCTGAAACATAAGTGTGGGAATATTACGGACAGTAATTATCTGAAGTATTTACCACTATGGACATTTTTATTTCTGCTGGAGTCCCAAGTTTCTTTTTTTTCTCCCTCCCACTGTCAATCTCTTATTGTGTTGACTGATACATTCTTTATACTATCTTGAGGGTTTTCCCCTCCTTTTTGTCTTCCTGTGTAGACAACATTTCTGC
This sequence comes from Sialia sialis, assembly GCA_009812075.1. Lineage (NCBI taxonomy): Eukaryota > Metazoa > Chordata > Aves > Passeriformes > Turdidae > Sialia > Sialia sialis. Next base: position 26,291,552 of record VRYO01001366.1, read on the forward strand.
TGCAATGTCTTATTTTTATGCTGTTGATCAGCTCATTATCTCTCTCAGTAACAAACATATTTTTAATGTATTCAAATTTCTTTCATGGTACCAAATCATGAAAGGAAGAAACACTACTTCCTCAGCCCACTTTTATTATCATGGTTTTGAAAATATTCACCCCCTTGAAAGTACCAGCTTCATAACGTGAAAATCATGTCCAGTGTCTAGCTTTAGAGATCACATCAGGCCAGATAATCCTCTTCATGGGATACCTGATGAGCCCAAAGATACAGCCTGAACTTTGTGGGAAAAGTGTTTTTCCTGTATTTTCCTTCCACAGATGTGGAAAAGTTCCTGTCCAGAATTCTGTGCCTACCTGTGCAGTCACACAGCATGGTAACTGAAATATTCCAAGGGGCTTCTGGTGGTTGCTGCTGCCTTTGCTCTCTCAGCCAGAACTGCATACGTGGGGTGGAACACTTGTTTCAGTGGGCTAGGGGACCCTCTCAGGGTTTGTGTGCTGCACTGGAGCCTCCTGTCTGAGCTTCGGGTGCAGCTAGTGCCAACAGAGGAACAGGAGGTGTGGCTACAAGGGCTGCCTGGGGAAGGGGCAGTACTCCGAGTAGTTGATTTTGGGAGGGATTTCTCATTAGAGACATTGAAAAGTCTGTTTTCTCATTTAAATGAAAACAAACAAAAGGATGCAACAGTTATGCTTTTCTCTATGCTTTTCTCTTTTTTTTAGCTGGCACTAGTATTTACTGCCTCAGATGCTAATTTTCAGAATTAGTTTTCCTGAAATGAAATTTAATTGAGTGATCCTGAAGGTATGTGGCCAAGGCCCTGCTACATCTCTATCAAGTAACTTCTAATTTTCTCCAAACATTTTACAGCAGTATTCTCAGCCAGTCGTCCAGTTGCTGTAGTGCCAGCACCTTGCCTCGTGGTGCAGCAGGTGTTTGATAAGCCAGAAGTGATTTCCACCTGCTCCCCCTTCACACTGCAGGTGACAGCCCTGCTCCTTCTCTGTCACTGCAGGCTCACTCCTCTCTCCAGATGGATGTGTGACTGGATGTGGCTTGGGAGTGTGCTGGGGTGCACAAGTGGTGGAAGGGAACAGGGCTCTGAGCAGGGTCACTGTGTGGGTGCTCCTTTGCTCCTGTCCCACCTGCTGTGTGCTGTAAAGGCATTATAATTGATGCTAATTTAAGGCACTTGGCACAGCATTTGAAAAGGGAATGCATCCACTTGGCAAATGCTTCTTCTTGGCAATCTTGCTGCAGAGGAACAGAACCAGTAACTCTAAGACAAATCTCTCCATTAACTTGACACAAACTGCCTCCATGAGAATTTCCTTAATACGTTCTCTTCAGTGAATGCCTTTTTGTTTGTTTTATAGCACTTTGTCTTTGAATGGCTTGGTGGTTTGTTTAGAAGTGTATTGTGTTTATAACTTGACAGAGGTTAATCCTGAAGGAAGATTTTGGGTCTGCTTTTCCTGTGAGCTGAGGAGGTGACAGAAAAGAGAAAGGAATAAAAAATCTTTAAGAGCAAGACATAAAATAAAATAAAATAAAATAAAATAAAATAAAATAAAATAAAATAAAATAGTCTGAAATAAACAGTTGTTTTAACTATGAAAGCTGGGCAACATCAGAAACTACTGTTGCTTTTTTTACATGGATCAGAAATGTAGGACATTTTTATCAAACCAAAGGTAGTGATATTTTCAGTGTTACTTAGTTAATTAAGGTTAATGAATTGTTTATGACTCATTACTCACTTGCTAGGAAATGTACTGACCATGGAAAACATCTTAGGTGATGAGTGAGGGGATTGCTCAAAATGTTACCATGTTGAAGGTGATTGACTTCCTTCAAAAAAAGTCTTCTTAAATGGATTTTTGCACTGAGAGTATTAAGTGGGGAATTCACACTTATTCCTGCTAAACTGGAATTGATTTGTAACACGTAAAACATGTGCTCCAAATATCAAACTGGAGTACAGTAATTTCACGGCTATAAGGCGCACCCTTTTGACTAAAATTTTTATTGAAATCTAGACATGCGCCTTACAGTCTGGTGTGCTTTACAGGCATGAAATTACTGTAATTTTCACTAATGTTTCAGACAAAGGAGACCTGCAGGATCGAAGCTTTAACATCAAACTCTGTGCTCAAAGGATTTCAAAGAGAAATCCTCAGTTTATTCAAGTTGAAGTAGTTTATTAAGGAAACTGAGGTCTATCATATACTAAAGTTATTCACAGAGATTTCCACAGAGCACTCTCATTATTACTGGTGCTCAAGAAGAGCACTTGCAATCTGATGGAAAGGAAAGTACACAAACCCTCAACACCTTTCAGGATCTCAGCAGTGCTAGAGTCAATCCCAGTGGGTTTAGTGCTCAGGGGTACTGCTGGCTAACATCACGGAACAGGCTGTGTAATAGGAGTTGGGCCCACAGCCCAGACAAATCACCTCCCCTCCAACTTTGCCTGCAGGACAGACAGCAGTGGGCTGTGCCACCTCAGCAAGAACACTGCAGTGACACAGACACAGCAGGCACATCATGGAACAGGGATGTCCTGGACGTACAGAGACTCAGCCTTGACCCCTGACTCCACAGCGACTCCTTGGCTATTCTCCCCTTTCCAGCAGAATTACAAGTACATGAAAGAGTCGAGAAAAGTAAAAACAAGGGAAGCCCCCTCTCCAATGAAATACTGCTAGCCTAGTCATAGCCCCCTGTCATTTATTTCTTCTTAGTACAACTTCCCTGGGCTGCAGCACCATTATAGCAATCTCCTCTGTCATTTCTGTTGCAGCAGTAGAGTAAGCCACTTCCGAGTCAAACCTAGCAACTATTAATTACTAACCTTAACAAGCAATTTCAAACTGTTTTCTTAAGGAAATAAAGTTATGCAATCACTCCATCATATTGCTGCCTCTTCCCCATTACATTTTCAGTGAATTTCAACCACTTGAGATACAGATGGAAGTTTGCATGGATTAACCCTCAACACCATCTGCGCAGCAGCATCTGGGTTGCATAGCTTTTTTTAAATTTGTTTTTATTTTATTCTTTTCTTAAACTCCAGGATATCACCCTTGTGTTCCTTTCCACTGCTACTGGTGAAGGCAGCATTTGAGAAAACCTGGGCAAGGGAGGAAAGCCCTTATCTCACAGAACGGATCTTCCTGATGCCCAAGAGCTCTCTGCACACTGCACCCAGGCTCTGCAGGGTGGCATATCTCAGTGCTACAAAAACTGCCAGCACAAGAACCCATTTAGTTTCTCATTGTGCTCAAACTAACACTGATTTACAAGCACTGCAGTTTAGGTTTTGCAGAAGTGGTGAGATACAGCCCCAACCCACAGCTGGCATCAGGAGGCAGCAGAGTGAGGGCAGTAGGGCAAGTAATGATTTAATTTACACTAATTTCACGAATATAAGCCGCACCTTTTTCATTGAAGAATCCAGCCTACCCTAGTAGAGTGGCTTATAATCAGGTGCGGCTTATCTATGGACAAATCCCGGCAAAATGCCAACCCGGAATTGAGAGCTGGCCAAGTGGAGAGCTGCCACTGAGCTGCGGCTGGGTAGGTGGGGGAGCGGGATTTGCCGAGCGGG
>VRYO01001366.1:26296166-26374420 GCA_009812075.1 Sialia sialis
AGTCTGTGAAAACTGTTTGCAAATTGAGCAACTTGACAGCAAACCCCGCAATCCGCGGGATTCTGTTACTAACTTGTTACTTCGTCGCACATGGGTCCTCGCTTTTTTTTTTAAAAAAAGTGCGGCTTATATTCGGGTGCGGCTTATATATGGACAAATCCCGTGGTCTGCCCAGCTACCTGGATGTGCGGCTTATATTCAGGTGCAGTTTATAATTGAGAAATTACTGTATTCATGTCTGAGCTGTGCTGCTGATTTTCTGCATGGCTGGTCTTACAGGTATGGCTAGTAATCTCCCTCAGAGTAAGTGCTCAGATCTGTACCCATCCAAATACTCAGCCTGATCTCACATGAAAATCCTGAAGAGGATGATCTGGAATAGACTCACTAAGTGGCCATTCTCCAAGTCCTGTTTCATTCCTCTGAATGCTGCAAACAAAGCATAGGGCCACTTTCATCCATGCTTCTCCTGTAGATCCTTCTGCTCCCACTGCAGGGCTGAATGAGCAGTTGAACATACAGGTCCCCAGCCCTCACTAAGGTTTGTGAAACTGCTCCTACTCTGATTCTTCTGGTCCCTTCTAGAAGTTCTCCATGATTATTGTTTAGCTTGCAGCAGCTATGCCAGTTTGGTGCTTCTGAAATGATGGATTCTGTTTATAGGCTACCAGAATTCCACTAGGAATACACACAACACTCCAGTTTTTATTAAATCCTTCTCTACTTAAAAGTGTTTATTCCAGGAAGTTCAGGATCTCCCTTCAAAACACAACAAATGCCTGTTTCTGAAGAAATAAATTACTGTCTAATGATTTCATCATCCAAAATGCTACACCTAAACAAGTGGTTATAAGTATTCTGAATTCAGATACTTTTCCTATTTACAGAGCATTTATTTATGCTTGAGATGAATTTAAATATAAATTGCAGTACCTAATGCCAAGTTTTATAACATGTCATTCACAACCCATTAAATATTTTATTACATATATTGTAGAAGAAAGAAATTTATAGTCCCCATTTATAGTATTAATAAGGAATGATGAAACCACACTAAAAATGTCTGCTTTTTGGGTTATGTGGAGGTTTACTGCTAAGGCATAGTTACCAGTCATGTTTTAATGCTCTACTGTAATAAAAGACATGATCTGAGCGCTGTAATATATGTAAAATTAAAAGAAGCCCTACTAAAATGACAGAGGCTTTCCTACACAAACAATTACAGAACTTAGCATATTCTCAGCTGCTTTCTAAGCTGTAGGAGCATGTGGAAATAAATTTTGCTTTGTTCATTTTAAAGCATTTGCCAGATGCTTCTTTCACGGAAGTTTTCCAAAACATACTTCACTTTGTTCAAAATGTGGGAAGAACATACACACACAAAACTTTATTCCTTGCATCCATTTTCCTAGGTCATCCCTGACCAACTACGTTACTTTTGCTTTCTGACTGTAAAAGTCAGGAAGCAGCAAGGAAATAAAACCTTTGCTTTTCATGGTTTTTTTTTCACTTGCCTCTCAAAATTTCATTTCCTATTACCAGCTACAAAAAGATCAATCATATTCCTGGGAAAAATTTGTGTTACGCTGTCCTCGGGAGATGCTATCTTCCCAGTTCCTCAGTGTCTTGCCAAACAAGCAAAGAAGGGGAGACAATTTTCTTTGCACATATATGGGGGAAAAGCTCATTGTTCTAAAGGAAAGAGAAACTGAGAAGCACCAAAGCCAATTAACACTGAAAAAAATATTGTCATGTGTTTTGATGATATCTCCACTAGAGCGAAAACTCTGGGCAAGACAGAGACGGTGAGAGGATATTTTGGGATCAATTCAAGTTTTCCTCTGAACCCTGGTCTGTCTTGCCCTCTGCAGAGGCTTTCACATTGCTAAGTCCTCAGTCAATCTGTGTTCAGCTGCTGTTATTTCCAGCCACAGAAGCTCAAGTGAAATTCAAGCAAAGCACACCTGAACATGTCTCTATAGAAATCTCTGACATTAAGTTGCTGTCTCAGCTGGTTGAATGTCTAAGGGAAGAGGGAAACAAACATTAACTCATGGTATTACCGGCATCAGACTTCCCATTTTCTGTCCCTGGACTATTTGAGTGTCCCCCACTAGGGCAGACAGTTTGAAGACAGCATGACCCCAAAGACAAATGATTCCCTATAATAGAAGGAAAAGAAAGGCAGAAGAGACTTGCACAGAGTAAACACTACCTCTGTGATAAAAGTACCAAGATAATGCTGATCTCTGGAGCAGTATTTTTAAACTAATGCACAGAAATCCAAAACTGCTTCCTAGCAGAATGAAGAGGAAAGCAGGCAATCCTGAAAGATCATGAGGCATAAATCCTCAGATTTCTAATGTTACGGTTTTAAGACTCTTTAAAGGTATTAAAGCAATTTTCCTAATAGAAAACGGTTTGGCAAGTATACCTCCAGCTAAAAGAGAGCTTTGTGATACATAAACATCAGAAGTTAAAACACACCCCTCTGAATTTCATAATCTTTTTTGTTGCTTGGTTTTATTTTCTTTTTTAAAGCATGAATCTTCCTTTTGTTAAGTAAAAGTGGGTAAACAAAGGCACAGGGAGACTAAGCAAGTATAGCAACCTTACAGTGAAGTAAACAAAACCACAGAAATACCAAAGTCCCAGTTCTCAGCCACAGACACTAACCAGGAATCCAACCCCAGCCGTGCTCCAACTTACCTACCAGATTTATTTTTACTGGCCTGTATTAGTAACACTATTGCCTTTTCAATTTTGCAGATAGACTGGGAAGTTGGAGAACTTCATCAAGATCATTTTCTTTTCCAACTTGTCAGGTACATCCTATATTTATGTAGTAATAGACAATATTTATTTTAAGTAAAGACAAAAATTACAGCTTACAAAGAGATTGTTATATGGAAATACATCAGTGCCTTGATACTGCTATCACTATGATAGTTATTTCAGCTTACCCCATTAATCCTACTTTCTTTATCAACTCCTTAACAAATTCCACTTGCTACGTTTCTTTAATTTGCACTGGGCTGGTACCTAAAATTCCTTTGTCCAGTTTGTTTCCCCTGTTACAAGATGCCCTTGATCTGCTCCAACTTACTTCCTCTCATCCTAAACTCCTGAATTCCATTAACTATAGGCTATCCAATCCCATGTTCACACTGATCACTCTCTGAAGAGAGGGCTTAATCACAATTTAATGCTTTTCTGGGATGCATCTAACAAGCAGGCTGCTTCCTGAATAACTTAGCATACAACAAGAAAAATCAATTATAAAAGAAGAAAAAGATAAAACTCAACACCCAAAAAAGCAAAAAAAGCCAACAGCTGGCTTCAGTAGCTACATCTCAACTTCCTACAAGCATTCTTCCAAACGTGGATGTTACAAAGCACTAGAATGAAAGCTGTGGAAGTGAACTGCCTTCCTCTCAGATCCATGCAAGGTACATGGATCTGGCAGTGATTTATTTTCTCCCCTTCATTCTCCTCTGGCAGCAAGTACAGACTGTGCAGCAGAGATCACACAACCCACATCATCCCAAACAGCTGCAGCTTTGTTTGTGCTTGGGGCCAGTGCCTATAATCACAAAGGCTTAATTAAACATCACCCCTGTGCACTTCAGTAAATTCATAAAATACAGTGTACTACCTACACGCCTCTGGTTAACAGCAGCTGGAAAAGGTAGTAACAGAAAGCCCACAATTAACCTCTTTGCCCTTGCTGATTTGGCAGTACTGCACCTTTAAATTTAGCCAAATCAGCCCTCTTTCCCCAAGAAAAGTAGGCTGAAAAGCCTGTCTTCTTCCAGAAGACACCCACAGGAGTCAGTGGTGAAGACTTCTTGAGGCAATGTTTTTATCATCCTTTTGCAGCCAGAAAATGCCAGAAGATAAGCTATTGAAATTCACAGTGCAACTCCTGCTTCAGGAAGCCAGTTTCTTTCCTATCCTGAACAAATCATGTCAGGCAGAGAAAAGCAAAAGGATCCAAAGGACCAAGCCCTCCAGTGGCAATCCTACTTGAGTAAAAAGCTCATGAAAGAGTCAGGCAGGAATGATTTCTCACAAGGTGGGCATTAACCCAGCACAGCAACAGCACTGAGAAACCATTCAAGTATCAGGGTACAAGGGGTGCAGTTAAGTATCTTTCTTCCACAGCTATTGCCATGGTTCTACTCAATACTTTCTCTAGTTTAAAGGACAGAAACAAACAAGGTTGTCAGGAATTACATTAGCAATTAAGGGGGAAGGGGGGAGAGAATCTAATTCAGAGAAAAGACAGAAAAACTCAGTGCAGGGAAATGACAGGCCTTCTCTCCTGCCACACTCTCATACAAAATCTTCATTCCACTGGAATTATTATCAAGGTACAAAATAAAAAGAATCAAAGAGTTCCTTTTTATATTTTCACCAGTGGTGTTAGGACAAGAGGCAAGTCTTGGACAAATACACAGGAGTTTTCACATTTTCCATTTGTAATCATTCATCATCATGTAATCATTCATTTATTGCCTTGGATCTATTAGGACACAGAAGAAACTGTTCATTCTTATCAAGAAACTCAAAATCTTCTTTTAGTCTAAGAATTATGCTTCAAAATGTTACTCTTCTGGAATGCTCTAGGAGCACAAACTGTAATGGGGATCACAGAACATGCACATCCTACACAGAACAACAGGCTCTTGACCAATCCCACTGATCTAAGGATGTAACAAGGGAAGAAAGGGAAGAGCTGAAGTCATAGCTGCTCTACAGCCATTGTCTGCCTTGGTGAGGCAGGGAAAACCAAGAATACGTTACTGCAGAAGGCAGACTCATCAGCGTTTCAGATGCAGCATATTCCGCGTTTTGCTTGTAACCCTGCAGGATTTTGCATGTGACCAGTCTCATTACAGTGATTAGAAAGGCACCACTCCTATTCCATATTGCACAGGACAGAAATTCGCAGGACTAGCATTAACAGAGCTGGACACACAAGGCAACACCTGTTTTAGCAACATCAATCTCACATGCATTATTTAAATTCCCCAAACACCCCCCACAAGAAGTAGGAATAAGGGCTTCATGGCTTTCCAGAGCCATGGTGCCCTGTGCACAGGTGTCCTGTGCTCCCGTTGGCAGGAAGGAATCCCAAACCAGCAGCTGGCCCTTCTGCCAACCAGAAGAGACTCTCCCATTTTAACCCCTGCTCTGCATCATTTGGCTCTATTTGTTCCAACAAACTTTTTAATTTTGGGGCAGTGTTAACAAGATCCCTTCCTGCACAGCTGCAGTTCTCTCAGGGATCTGTCCTATCCTTTAAAGGCTCCCCTTTTGAGCCCTTATCCTCAGAGCTCCACATGAATGAGATGCCCAACTCTTACAGAACCGTTCTTGCTCCCTTGAGTGCAACTGGCCCAGATCTCTGACTGAAAAAACCAAAGTGATCTCCTGGGAGGCAGTCATTCATACACTAGGCAAGCTCCTCTGCTCTCCTCATGGGTCACATAATTAGGGGTGTGAGTCGTGGCAAGTCCCAAAGTTAGGAGCCATTTGTTGCTCACAGCACCATTCATAATACTCAGCATTCCTGGGCCTTCTGTAAGCTTTCTCACTTATACACTTTAAAATACATTAGCACTTAAACCCCAGCCTCCTGATTCCCCAGTGCTGTTAATAGAACAGATGACAAACTGGTTGGCCAGAAGCCTGGGTCCCAGAGAAAACCACATTAACTAATACTAAAAGTTGAAGGAAGGAAAACAAAAAAACAAAAAAAAACCAAAAAAAACCACTGACTTTTCTTTTGCTGGAACATGAAAAGTGTTGGCTTCTAAACAAGGCTGAGAAACACCTACCCCTCTCCAAAACCGATTTCAGCTTTGCCCTTGCAGCAAGTATTTTTCATTCCAGTCATTCTGCCTTTATTGATGAAAAAAAGTACAGTCAACTACAAAAAAATGACTACTTGAAGTGTATTACTTGTGTCAGCAGAGACACGGTCCAGAGCTCTCTCTTATCTCCTGGTTTCATTGCTTTCTGGATGCATATTTAGGCCTCTGCACAAGTCACACCACTGCACTGCTGTTATCTGTACTTTCTGAAGAGCTGCTGTGCTATCTGCCCAGACTGCATTGATTAAGGCATGTCTGGACTTGAACATGATTACATTAAGGCAGATAATGGTCTTAATAAGGAACAGATTTTATTGCTCTGGACATTTCCTTCCCTTCCCTATCTCCTCACTTACAAGGCAGGACGTGCATTCCATTTATTTTTTTACTGAAAAATTACAATTTGATTTTGTAACTGAAATATGGTTTGAAGCCACAGAAAAGTGTTAAATGGTTAAAAAAGACATTTGCTAAAATTAGATTATTGAGTCTATATTTGAAGTAACACATAATTAGTACAGATCTAGCTGACAGATTCATTTTCTGCCTCTTCAAAAGCAAATGAAGTGGCAGCAAGTACATGAAGAAATTAAGTAAATACGAACACCATCAAAATACAGATCTTTTAGTTCAAAGTTCAGGAGCCTATAGCACTCACATGTAGGGAAGACACAAAATCACTATTTTTAGAACATTATCTGAAAATTTACCACTCAACCTCAACACAAGATGGGAAAAACTGCATCTTCAATTTCAAAATGTAGGAACTTGTTCACTGGCCATGCAGAGTAGTCATGGAAGGAAAGGGAAGAATCATGCCATTGCTTCTCAAGTTACACTTAAATAATACAGAGTAAATCCCAAACCAATTGTGCATCAAACATGTAAGCCCAGGGCTTTTAAGCTCCCACTTGTTCTGTATTTAGGAACAGCTGTGCATGTGCATACAAAGCATGCTTCCCAAAAATACGTGCTCGTATTTTTTAGGATAAAGTTCTTAATTACAGGACATTAACAAATACTCTTGTAAAACTCCCTCTTTACATAAAGTAGAAAACATACTATTAAAAACAAAAAACCAAAAAAAACCCCAAAAACAACAACAACAAAAAAAACCAACCAAACTCAATAAAACACACTTTTTCTTTCAGGCCAAGAGAACTGTTTCTTCATTGACAAGAGACTGAAAATATCATTTGCAAATTAATGTAACAATTTCCAAAGCTAAAGTACACCAAACGGTGGGAGAAAAATTGTCTTCCATTTTGAACAGCAAAAGCATTGTATAGTCCTTATCCCAGCCAAATATTCCAAAGAAATAGTTCTAACAAGAAAAATAGTTTCTTCAGTTGCCTAAGAAACTGTCTAGTTCTCAGCTGCTGGTCACATGCAGCTATTTTCATACAACTTGGAGTTGTCACATGGTGACTACTTCTGTTGAAGAAAAAAAGTAACAGTCTAAAATCACATGAAAGGCATTTTAGTTTGAAAATATTCTTTTAAAGATTCTTGAGAACTTTTCTGCTTCCTGTTTGGAGACCAAGGTGATAAATGATGTAGACTATTCTGTACAGCTCCAGTTGCAGACATCCTTGCTTAGATTCTGCTGAATACAATTATTGCACATTTTGAAAAGGTGACACTGAGGTTACATGGGGTTAATCTCATGTATTTCATGCCAAGCCACTGCACAGATATCCTGACTTGGAAGCAGAGAGCCACTGTCTGATACTGGGAACAACTTCGCTATTTAGAAGTATCAAAAGCACCTCTTTTGCCAGTCAAATGTTTGTTTAAGTTAACAAATGTGCCAACTTTTTGCCATTTAAGGCAGGGGAATGTAGTTAAGCTTATGGAGTGGCAGGAGTTTCTCCTGTCACCACAGTGGGATGCTGAGGGCTTTGCCATCACAGGCTCCATTAACCTGTGCACATTCTGGGAAAGACTAATGGAGACCATGGAGAACAAGCAAAAAGGAAACTGCAAACCCATAACTAACCTTCCTGATTAAGCACTAAAAATTGTTCCTGCAGAAAGAAGTTGTACTAGGAATAGTCACATCACTGTTTTTTTAATCAATTTTCATAAAACCTTGATTTCTAAGCTTTTCTGTTAAAGCAGGAAAGCCTCTCCAGAACTGTGCACATAAGAATTTGCTGCATAGCACTACAAGGCTTGATATGGTTCATTTTTTCACAAGCCTTTTAATTTGTGAGACTCCACAAAAGTACCCAGAATTGGTGACTTGATTACTTAAACATCCCTTTTCTCTCCTTCCCAAGGGGAGAGCCACAACTTAAACCCTGCAGCTCAAGAAGAGAGCTCAGCGCATGCAAAAAAAACCTTTTTTGTCTTTACTGCGGTCAAATCATGCCACAGAAATCCCAAGTCTGCTGTAGACAGCAAGGGACTGTTGTTTTGTCAGGCAATGTCTTTCCTGAGCAGCTCTCAGCACCCCAGAACAAACCAGCTGCTTCAGGTTACACTATTAAATGAAGGCACTCTCCTACTACTTGCACTACAATTGCTATCTCAAGCGCACACTCACACAACACTGGAACATGCTTCTCTGCCCAGACATCTGCTACAGACATCTTCAGCTGGGGAAAGCAGCTCAGCTTGCTGATCAGAACAGCACACAGGGAACAGTCTGAGCTTTGTTCTACACCAAATGAGGGTTACTGCAGGGCAGTCAAATGTCTATCTACTGCAATGTACTTCAAACACTTTTTGAAATTAGTACCAGCCAGGAATTGTCAGTTTATGTTTCCAAGACACACTTGTTCAACTAAACTTATTTTCTTGTACTTTTCTAGATAATTGAAAAGACATAAGCTCACACGGCACGTCTGAATTTTTAATAATTAACAAATATATATCATTTATAGCTCTGTAGTTAGCACTGACCAGCATTTCATGGGGACATTTTATTCTCTGTAAGGCCTCAGCCAGGTTCCCTAGTAAATTTGAGGATTAGGTAATATAAAGGAAGTGAATTCATACAGGAAGCTTCTGGACCACAAGACAATATACCAAACACCAACCCCCTCATCTTCAGCACTGTCCTGGTTATTGACACCCCTTGTACATCCTCTTTAAATAGTTCCCCTGTATAATAAAGTTTAGCCCAGATTTCAGATCCAGCTCCATCCCACACAAAAGTATTAAGGGAAAATGTCTTGCAATATTCCTTAGGACAATTAAATAGGCAACATTTATAGCACCAACACCCAAATAATCCTGTGAGATCAAGAGAAACCAGAAGTGCTTGCAGCAAGGCACAAGTGCTTGAGCTTCTCAGTGGCTCCTACCATGTACCTTTTGCACGTTTCTCAATGCAGCACTAAAGATCCTTCCACTGCCAGCCAGTCCTGCACTGCAGAACCTGATAATCAGAGAAATTTTCAAACAGCATTGGCTCATTGCTTTGAGCTGTAGTTGCTCGTGGCCCTTCAGAGCAGTTTATAAACCAGGAATTATTTCAGGCATATTTTTAAGTCACCAGCCACGAGCAGTCAAGAAGGAGGATTAATTACACCCTGCAAACCCCGGCAGTGATCATCCCTTGTCTGGCAAGCCTGAATGCATTGGGGCACAGGACATCCAATGTGTCTGAACCATCACCACATGGGTGCTTCTGACTCCGAGCACACATCCAGTAATTTCTCTCTGCACGTACAAAACCATTTCCAGGGAAGCCTGGATGACTGGGATAGAGGCAATCAATGACCTAAACAACCCTGGCTGCACAGCTGTAAGCCTCAGTAAGCAGATGGGTCTGGTTAAAGAAATCTGATTCATACCTTTCACGCACACCTACATCTCATCCAAGACTTTTGGAGCTTCTTCTCTATCCAGGAGGGACACAGATTCCTATACGTGTGTGCATTTAGGACAATTCATTTTTCTTAAAACCAGTAAGACCACATTCCTTTACTGAGAAAAAAAATACTTTAAAAATACAACTATTTTGTCCCTTAAAATGCATAAAAAGATTATCTTCTGTTCAACCAGCCCAAATTCAAGTTTCAAGATGTGACAAATGAAAAATGCACACAGCCTTTATTTTTAATAAAGTACTTTTCACCAAGGAAAAAGTCTTCAATCACTGAAATATGAAATGAGTGGCAAAAGTGCATGAGTCAGCTTGATATCAAACTTCAGGAAAGCTTTATTTTACATTTTAGCAAGAGCAATTCAAACTGTGTAAGTAACTGGACAGTCAACAACAAAACAGCCATATTAGACTCATCTGAAACTCAGTCTACCTTCACACTTGTGAGCTCCTTCCCTTACCTGCAGAGGGAATGAAAGGAATCATGACAGATACAAACCATGGAAGCCTCAAAGCCCAGCAACGTGCCAAAAGCAGCAGGTACCTGAGCCGTTCAGCCTCTGTGTGCACAGCCTGTGTACATAACTACAGAAAAATGCAGGGTAGCTGTGTCTATGGAGAAGAAATAATTAACAGGCAGGTCTTGAAAAAGCCTCTGGCTTTCTGAGTAATTCTGTATCCTAGAGTGAAGCAGGAACATGAAGGAAGCAGTGCAGTACATGAGTGGGACTGTTCTTGCCTGAACCGGTACAAGAACAGAGACTCATCTTAACACAAAAACCTGATAAACTTGGGAACTGAAAAAAAGCACAGCCCTCCAGCAGGTAACTAACAATACACTCTAAGCTTTGAAAACTGTAAAGAATTACTGGTGTCAGAATTCTTCTGTTATTAAACAAGTAGGATGGGGATGCAAGTGTGCCAGTGAGCCTAACAAGAACTCCAGATTCTGGCCTAAAGTCAGGCCTTCAGAGTATAGTTATAACAAGTTACAAGGCAGCTGTACCCTCACAGTCCTGATTTGAAAGAAATATGGCATCTTCTGCAGATGGAAAGACAACGGGTAAACGCTTCTCATTTGGGGATTGAGAGGTGTAGGTGAGCCTGTAAAGGCCAAAGGCACAGGTAAAGGCTGAGCTCTGACTGGACTCATGCACCCTTCTGGTGCACACATCACGCAGGAGAGTCCGGCACTGGGGAGTGCTGGTGGGCTGCTGTCAGACACGAGCCCCCAGGCCCAGGGTGCCGTGCCAGCAGCAACTCTGGGTACCTTGTTCCAGTCACCGAGGAGGGGGCAGAGAGCAGCAGCTGCTCCGAGAGGGGACTCTCCCCATCCCCAGCTAACAGGAGGCAGCAAGGGCTCCTCTGGCACAAGGGTAAATTAAGTGGCCTCACCAGGCAGACAGATGAGGCAGCACCAAGCTGTGGTGTGCATTAAGATCCCCACTAGTGCTAATGCATTTAGCTGTGCCAATATGTTTAGCTGTGCTAAACGCCCTATGCAGTTTGTTTTGCAATATTAGAAACCCCCTCAAACAAACACTGAAAACAGATTTTGATTAAGACAGATTTTTAAAGTTCTGGCAGCATTTGTCTTTTTAAGATGGTTTACATTAAATCTAATCTCCATAATTACTCCGCTACCTATTTTAAAGTCAGCAGTTAAGCAAAAAAACCCAAAAGACAATCATGCACAAAGAACCAACAACAAAACCCCACAAAAAAAATAAAAATAAAATAAAATAAATCAATCAATCAGTCAACCAACCAAAAAAACCCCACCACCAAACTTTTCTTTGTTGCAAATAATGAAGTATAGAGAGTCCCAATCTTGTCAGGCTTCCATCCATGAGTGAAGCCTGGTTCTGGAGTCAGTGATCAGATTCCCAACCTGATCATCACCAGAGCAGCCCTATTAGTAACTTTAAGGATGGTCTAACAAGCAATAGTACCACAACTGCATCTCCAGGAGACACCTGCATGGGCAGTCCAGAGAGACCAAAGTTTGCTGTTCACCAGGAATTCTGAGAAACAATGGAATACCCTTCCTCAATCAACACTCTGGCTCACCTTCAGCACAGCTGCACTGAACAGAGCACAGCCAGCCTCCACAGAATCAGAAGAGAGAGCAGGTTATAAATATTTAATGTTCTCTTGTCCAACAGAGACAGTTGCTGATGACAGACAAGATGAGGCCTTCTCTCCAGAGCTCGTGTCATACAAATCTCTAACTGGCACCAGTCTCACCAAGCACCAAACAGCACGTGGACCTGAACTGGTGCACAGAGCGTTGCTGTGCACCCAGACAGCAATTCTTGCACCTGGCTCTTCTGACACCCATTGTGTCCTGCTGCTCTCAGCACAACATTCACGGAATAACAGACAGATCCCAAGTGATAGTTTTCCTCCTACAGAGCATTTTAAACAAAGAAATTCAAAGACAGCCTTCAAAAAGAAGCCCTGAAAAGCATCCAAAATCCAAGGCAATGCTTCCACTAACCCTTGATTTATATTATTTAATCCCTTTCAGCAAGAAGAATAAATTTCAACAAAGTCACACTTCAGTTGTTTTCAGGGCTA
Organism: Sialia sialis; assembly: GCA_009812075.1. Taxonomy (NCBI): domain Eukaryota; kingdom Metazoa; phylum Chordata; class Aves; order Passeriformes; family Turdidae; genus Sialia; species Sialia sialis. The sequence continues at coordinate 26,308,461 of VRYO01001366.1, forward strand.
GTTGTTTAAGATTATTAGAACAGTAAGGATATAAATATACACCCTATGAAGGTAAGCGTCAGAAAGAAAGATGAGCAAGTGTTTTTCTCTAAGGCTTACCAGTTGTTCAAATGCAAAAATCAGTACTTTTTTCCCAAATTCCAAGGTAAGTGCATCTTTAGACACAGCATTTTATTGACAGAGAAAGCTCTAAAAAGACTGCACATTGAAGAGTACCTAATTGTTCTAGAACTTACTGCTTTGCTAATCTACATCAACTTAATGCTTCAGTATTCAAATTTTCACTTAAAGTGGAAAATTTAAAGTCCTTTTCGTTGAAGGGAAGAAGAGAAAGATCCATTCTTTGCGTGATGCTTATGCAAAACTCCTTTTATAGAATATTCAGATGTTTTCCATGCTTTAAAAATTGGAAATAATTAACTCACCATGTGGCAATCAGATAGACTGAATGCCAAAACATACATGATAAAAAGACCACCATGGGTCAAAGGCTGTCAAGATGGCTGATCTCTTTCCTCTGTATTTCCTGTTATTCTCTCTTCAGGGAAAATACATACAAGCACATGGTCCACATTTATTCTCTGAACTTCATTCATTCAGTCCTCTAGTAGTTTAAATCATACAAGGTTCCATTGCATCCTGCATGGACAAAGTTCACCACCATCATCCTTTCTTTACTTCCTTTCTCAGGTAGGACACAGCAACCCTTCTGGAGGCTCCACACACAGGCCTGCTCCTAATGCTCTGGCTCACACAATCCTCCTTCTGAAAACTGTTGGAACTTACAAAGTACATCCAAGCAAATGAAAAGCAACTGAAGCGCTGCTGCCCTGATGATGCCTCTGCTTTTGTCAAGAGCTAAAGCAAAATAAAAATGTCTAAATAAGTTGACCAAATTTTATCTCTTGCATCTCCAAAGATATTTTGGACAGCACCACATAAAATATATACACCATAGTTTTTTGCAACTGAAAAAGAAGAACAGGCCAACACTTAAACTTGTCACGAGGTCACCATTCCTTCCTCTGAAAAGCACTGAGATGCACTGGTAGTTAAAACCTAGTGTAGAACAGCAGCACAAACAGCTTCTCAGTGAGGACAAGAGAAGCTGTGTGTGCACCCAAAATTCAGAAACAGACCTTCAGGAAACAATGCTCAGCTGAAAACTCAATGTTGACCTCTTCACCCATCTGCAGCTCCCACCTGGGGCACCATCAGCCCTTCCCAGTGTGTGCCCTTCCCAGAGCCCTTCTCAAGCACTCATGGGCTGCAATGCCCAGGACCCAACTCCATGCTCTAGGGTGCAGCTCAGCTCATCATTTCAGTGGATCCACAGGACACTTGCAGAACAAAACCGCAACGGCGGAACCACAACTTCATACTTTGCAGCCGCTCAATTTTACAACAAGCAGTAATAGAGTGGGACATTTTCCTCTAGCAGATATGGACAAATGTAGACATCACTGGAATAATTACAAGAAACATCTAAAAATTAATTACAATTGTATCCATCAGCATATTTATGCCAACATTATAACCACATGCATCTAAGCATATTACAGAATTTACGACCAGAAGAGAGCATTAGTATCATCTTGTCAGGCTTGCTGAATAATACAGGTCATAAAAATATACAGTAATTTCTGTATCAAGCTTGATGCTGTTGGATTCTTGTCTTCCTATTAAAAAACTAGCAGCTTAATACTGAGCAAAGAGCTGTTAAAAACAGCTTTTTGCCTTAACTGGGAAAATGCTTACCCCTATTACATGCAAATTTCAGCACCCAACTGACAGATTATCATGAACACAGTTTAAAAATTATCTATATACACACTTAAAGATTAAGGTTAACGAGTGAAGTGAGCATAATAACTGTACTGCATAATGAACAGCTTGGGAAGCTCAACACACACTTCTTCAGGAGAAACAAGGTCCCGTCCCAAGTTTTAGCACCAAAGGAAAGCAACAAAATTTTGTCTTCTCTGTGGCAGCTGAGAAACACAAAGCAACAACTACAGAAAAGCACGGGAGAGCACAGTGCCCCAGTGAGAACGGAAGATGAAATGAAAATAAGGACCTGTCAGCTGTTACAGCTTTTAGTGCTGTGCTAAGGTGCCTGTAGAACTTCCCTCGCACACAGTGCTCCTGGAATCCTATGGGAAAATGTCTCTCCAAAGAGGCATTCCAAGATGTCTGAGAAAACAAAACTTGTTACCGATTTTGGCTAGGAATCCAAAACCAGGAGTGAGATTTATGTTTGTCACTGGGAAGTGGTACATGCCAAGGTGCAACAAAACTGAAACAACCTGTTATGTGTCCTGACAGATTGTCACACTGCCAAGGAAAGCTCCTCTGTACTGTAAGTAGAGAGCACACATGCCAGATCCCATTGGGCTTGTAAGTACCAGTTTCAACTGGGAAACTTTGCACTAAAGATCATGTTGGCTATGATTTACTAAGTTTATTCATTTGGAGATGGAACAGCTGCCTCAGTTACTGCCCTGAGAAGCAGAACCATTAGCACTTCAGGTGATGATTGTAGAGAGAAAAGGCAGGAACTCCTGCCTTTCCTGCTTAGGCAGAGGGCCTGAGCAGGATTCTCCCTCTCAGACACCTTCCTCCCAATTCCACATCTCTCATGCAGAGCAGAACTGACTGAACCCACAACACCTGCCCTCTGTATCTTGCCCCTTCCTTTCACTGAGCATATCAAGACCTCTGGGTGGTGAAGAGCACTGCTAACTCCTGATTAGCAAGTTGCTTTCCCAGCTGAACAGAAAAAAACAGACAACATTTGGGGTTCTTCCACACAGACTTTGCTGAAATAGGGAGCTGGGATTCCTAAATTCATGGATGATTTGCAACCTGCTCAGTGACTTCACTACTTTCAAAGTCACTATACCAAGACCATAAATTTCAGCTTCATGCTGGTTTTAATGATGCCCTTTGAAGATATCCATACCTGTTCTGCACCTGACAATAATTTATGCTGCAGAATTTTACAGTACTAATAATTATGCTCTTGAGGATGATTTCATTCTCCTTACTGATTAATATTATAAGGAATTATTTGATCCCACTGAGAATATTCTCAACACAAGGTACTAAAGAATTACTGTTTAAATAAACAACGTTTTCCAAGAATAATTAGTTTCGTCATCAGATAATGGCAATGCACTAAAAAGTAATGACATTTAAAATGTATGGTTGGTTTCCTTCAGGATTTCCTGGAAATGACCTTGCAAGCCAGACTACCTTTTGTGGGGAAATTCGAGTGGTACAGGATGGCAGCTTACATTTCCCAGTGTGTCCACTGGCAGCTGTTACTAAAGCACACAGAATCCCTGATTTAGCAAGACCTGGCAGTTGCATTCCATCAGCTCCAAGGTATGCTTCATGGGGACGGTTTCCCGGCTCATGTTTCACTGTTTGCACATGACACATGCTGAATACAGACTGGATGATGGGAGAGCAGGCTGAGCTGATGCCACCAATTTCAGCAGAAGAGCTGATGCCATGTGCCCCCGTCAGCTATAGAGCACTTAGGGACATTGAGACAGCTCTTGTATTTTTCACAAAGAGGAATGCATCACAAATTGTATAGATATTTAAAGTATTATAGGGCAGAGTAGGACTAACTGAGAAAGGAGACAATTCAAGTCAATGAAACAGTCCTAGTCAGCAAAAAAATTAACTCAGGTATTGAAAATGGCGTAAAAATGCCCTTCCTCACATCAGTAAAAGCAGTGATAGCAGAAAAACAAGCAAACTGACATTCTTTATAGGATGACTATTTCAGTGGCCATCTTGGGAAAAATCCATCCCCATGGAAAGACTATTTTAAAAGACTATACTGCACTATATACCGAAAAACCAATCTGACTCAAGTTCTGCTGCCCTGAAATCAGAGCAGGTAACACCAGCTCATGAACTGCTCCAAGCAGTAGAAGTCTGCAACGGCTGGACACAAACCCGGGAAAAGTAGCTCTCCCCTCTTCTGTGGCCATGCCCATATGACACCACTGCTCACCTCTAGGTGCAAGACTAAATTAGCAGCTAAATTAGCAGCACTTCAGCACACAGTTTCTAAGAGACACGCACACAAACGTCAGGATAAGAGCGCAAGGAGCAATGACTGCAGGAACACGACTCCATCTTCCTCTGTTCTGCAGAAGAGTTTGACTAGTACTGCACAACTGCTTCTCACCCCAACATTAATAGCCAAGTAACACTTGGTTATCCTACATGTGCCACGTGATGGTTTCATACAACCTTCCTGTACCTACAGCAATTAGTCAGCTATTTGATAAAAATTTGCTACCAACAATCCTAGTGCAGCTCCCAAACTCATTCTGCAATGCTGGAGCACTGATGTGCTGGGTCCTATTACTTTTCCTATTAAACATTAACAGGGAAAGCTGTGAGACTGGGCACACTGAAGATATGCATGGCTGGCAAAGGGGCACACACCATGCAAATATCCCTTCTCACTGCCTAAAGTGTGATGCTGATCTTCCAAAGAACATCTGACTCAATAGCAAGGTAGTCATTTATTACTCTCTGAAGTGCAACAACCCAAACTTCAGCTGGTATTAGAAAAGTCTGCCCTGACAAGGAGTTTTACACTTCCCTTTTGAGAGGTCTAGTATACAATCATCATACAGAAAAAGCATTATTTGTTACTATTAAAAAACAAAACAATAAGAAGAATGATAGAAGCCTGTGAAACAAGCAAAAACCACAGGAGCACAGAGCAACTTCGTTGTAGAAAAAGAGGATTTTTGATACTTTGGTGTAGTACATAAAAAGAATTAAATATGATCTAATTCCTTCAGTAGCTTTTCAAACTCTATTTGGCCCTTTTTTTTTCCTCAAGGGTTTGAGTGACTAGCTAAATTTTAAGACAAGAAATCTTACAAAAAGGGTGAGGGAAGAAAGCAGCAGGAAAAAAAGGGAGGAAAAAGGCAGGATACATTAAGAACTGGCAGGTGTGTGACTCACCATGTCTTCAGACAAGATTTTCCACCATCCCACAGTCTTGTCTGCAATCCTTTGAGCATACACAGCAGAGACTGAAAGCTTTGTGCACTCTTACAGACACCACAGAGATCATTTGACCTCATATTGCAAAACAAACCCTCTTTATCACATCACATTTGGTTACAGCTGAAGTCTTAATTCTGGAAAAAATGCAGCAGATATGCTCATTAGCACATAACTTCTGTGCATATTTTGCTCCTCAGCTAGTAAAATTAAGAAAAAAAACAAACAAACCCCCTAAATGTAAAAAGGGCATAAAACATCATCTACTTCCCTAGTGCTCCATACCCTTTTTACAAAATACCATACTGCTAACAGTAAAGACCTCTACAAAACGTAACCTGTATTTTAATCCAGCCAATACCCTCCCATACAATCATTAAGCTACTGCCCAAGCTGACAGAACTGGAACCACTCCACATAAAGGCAAAAAAAAAGTTATCAAAATGTACTGTTAAACAGACTGAATAAGAAAAAAATGAATATAGAAAGTGAATTTAAATTCAAAATCTTTACTAAAGTGATTTAATTAATCCAGAGGGTTTATTGAGCACTCAGATTTCCAACAGGTTTTTACAACTTAGACAGGCTTTTGTTAAACCTAATTTTCATTCCACTGAAATCAATTTTAGAAAGAGCCACTACTAAGTATTAAATTTTATACAGTAAATTTCTTTGAAAATTCAGACTCTCCTGAAGAAAGGTTTTCATTACAGTACATTCATTTAAAATTTTCAGAAATTGTAATAAAAGCAACTCTAACTCAAATGCCAGGTAAAAAAAAACCCATTACCAAATATATTTGCATTGCATTTTGAAATGAAAATACAACCTGCAAAATACTTCCTATTTATTGACTTGTCTCCTCCCTCTGAAGTTTCAAAAAAAAGAAGAAAATACTGTCTCTCCCTGATATTCCCCCATTTTTTCTTTACTCAGTCTATGGAAGAATGTAAATTAAAAACCACAGTATGTCAAGCAAACATTTTCACAACTTGCACTGTAGAAAAAATCTATAGTGGCCATCCTCAATTGCTTTATGTCAATTTTTCCCTTAGTGTTTTCACTGGGGAACAAAAAAATAAAACAGAGGAAGTAGAATGGAAAATACAGGAGTTGCCAAATTTTCCCATTTGAAGTGCAAGGGTTCAGTAAGTGCAGCTGAAAAGTGAGTAAGTGAACTGCATTGTTGCTTTCAAAACTTCTGGAAACTCCTACTGCACTACCCTTGACTATCAGGTAACAAGGGGCTCTGGCTTACCATATAAAACAGCTGTTCTGTAATACAGGGAATTCTGAGTGTCTTCAGCTACATAAAGAGCTGCTCACCATCACCTACATTTCTTGAATAAATATTTGTGTTCAGGTTTCCCTTCACGCTCAGAAAGGCCCTAAGCCCACAGCCTTGGGCTCAGGAAGGTAGTATCTGCCTTTCCCTTCTACCTGGTCACAACTGCATGTGTCTGATTTGGAGAGGAAATTTTACTTTCATCCTCCAAAAACATATTTCCAAGAAGACAGTTTTTCTTCGTTAAAAGAAGCAAGAATACATGAATTACAGCCAAACTGTTGTTTAGTATCATTTGGATTAAAGGGCATGGGAAAACAAGCTGAGAGCTAATGAAGGGCTCACACTGAACCCAGTGCACTGGCCTGCAGCCCGGATTCAGGCCAGGCTCAGGGCACACTAAGGATTACCAGATGGCCTCCTCACCGCAACAAATGATAAGCAAGCACCACTCTCACCCATCCAGACCTCTCTAAACCTTCTGACACCATTAATCAAGTTCATGCCCACTCTGAAAAGCTCACAGGAGTCAGGGGTGACTTTCTAGAACAGGTGTAAGTCCATCAGTGAAATATGCTCCATAGGACCATATGTTAACAAGACACTTAACTGTGTAGTCAAGTTTACCTAAGAGGAACTGAATTCAGGTAAAAAAACATGGCTCTGTTAGATAACAGAACATGGAATTCACCTCAGCAATGCATTATGTTTCCATGACACAAATTCATTGGGAAAAGGAGCTCTTGAACTTAGTGCAGAAATCAGGCTCTCACATTACAGTAACACTTAAAACCAGCATGGACAGTGGTGCTTGCACAAACTGGGAACATCCTCTTGGTGACCAACAGCCTGGCCACAGCTGAGACCTCTGGCATGAAGCACCGCCATGTACAGAGAGCAGAAAGAACATCTATCCAGGGCATAGTTTCCCTGGAGGTCACTCCCAAACTGGAACAAAAGACCAGTCCTGCCCCTTTCAAAAAGGCTGAAAATTCATTTATCTAAAAGGACAGAAATTATGAACCAATAAAATGCAAAACCTGACAAGACAGAAATTAGTTACAATGAAGGTGAAACAACTTAGGCATAACACCTGACACAAAGCCCTCCCTGTCTCAGCATCCCTCTCTCTGCAGTGCAGCTTTCAGGCTCATTTTGGAAGCACCGAGTGTAAGACATTGTAAGCAGAAGGCAAAGTCAAACACAGAGGCAAACTTAGACCACTGTCACTATGTTCTTCAAACAGTACATTCTATGAGGAACTTTAAATCTGGCACCAAATTTTACCACTTATTACCATCTCATCAACATCAGTACAAAATTTTCCAAGTTCAACCCTATATATACTGGGAGAAAAAACTATGAATTCACCTATAAAACTACAGTTAGATTGCCTTATTTTCCCTTACAAATGTTGAATTAATTTAGATTATACTTTCATAGGTATTTTTGTGTCAAATACTTCACCTTTTACTGGCTGCTCCTGGCATTGACCAGCAATTGAGCACTAAAGAACTTCTGTTTGCCTGTAGATACCCTGTTTCTTTTCCCCCTGGTTATTACTGACTCCAGACTTAGTTGTGCTGACAGATAATTTGCCATTAATCATGCACTTTGAGTATCCTCTGAGCTCAACTGTCTCACAGAGACCAAGTTAGGGAGAAAATAATGATGTGAACAAACTGAGAAGGACACCACAACAAAATAAAAAAGCTAGCTGAAGTCTTTATTGTCATTTTCTCTAAAAGGTGAAGGAAAATACCTGGGATTAGCAAGATAATGTTCATGAAGCAAACATGGTGAGGATAGAAAGGGAAAACGTTCTAAAACTGATTCACTTCTCAGTATTCAAGTGATCTGTGTCCATGGTGATAATGGGAAACATTATTTTTACAATTAATTTTTTTAGCTCATATTTTCTTCTTATAATATTGCAACCTCCTCAGGAAGCATCTCAATAAACCCATGATTGTGTAAGGTACTACTTTCAGAAAGCACACGAATCTCAAGAAACACATTATTGCATATCCTCAAGTCTTGCTGGGCAGATTCAGTTCAGCCACTTCCACCAGCTCAACATTAATGTGTTAATTAAAAAAACCCTCATTTTCACTGGCGAAAGAGTTCTGCCATTGGCAGAGAAGACACACACTCTTGTTGGTTGGCTGAAGTGCTTAAATCTCACTAAAAGGGAACCTCTGCTGGCTGCACACACAATTCACTTTTCTGAGCAATTGATTTTATCCTTTCATTACAATCCTATTCACCTGCAACCACTACAATTTACTTTGTGCAACTTTTACTTCCTGCTAATTCTACAGTCGGCAGACGAGACAGCAAAGCTGTTCTGTAGTCCATAGCAGTTGATTACAAAAGTCAAAATACAAGCCACGTTAAGAGATTTTGCTCTGCACCAACATTCCACAATGTCAGTCCAATCCAAGCTGCACTGATGCTATTGTGCAATCAAGTCTCTTTTACTGATTCACCTTGGAACTTTTTAAGTGCTATGAAGCATCTGTTCAGTTCCAGAAAGGAAGCATAAATTAGGTGCTTCCTATCCGTGGATACACTGTCTCTGTGCTACAGCACTGCAACTGCAGAGAGCATCTGTCCCTCAGGACAGGACCTACCCTTCTGTCATTCATACAACAGTATTGCCCAGCACACAACTAAATAACCTTGCTTCTGAGTACTGTCTCCCAAATACCCGCTCTTGTGCTGCAAGATTGTCTGCTTTTTGCACAGGTATCTAATGCATGCAGCTCCGCACTCCAGAGTGCTGCATGAGGGAACACAATTGCCAAGGACCTGCTCATTTCTCAAGAGGGATTACAGGTAGGAAAAACATGACAACAGAAAATGAAGGAGGAGGGGGGGAGTTTTCTGGAGAAAGAAGAGGTGGAGAAAGGTGGGTTTATAGTACAAAGGAAGACTAAAAGAATAACTCCTTTTTTATACAGTATCTTTCTCCTAGCTTGGCTTTCTGCTGGTACTGTAATAAGAAGCGAGATGAATTTCACCCTGAGATATCTGACAGCACACTAATAGAGAAAGATCCAGGGCATGCTGGATTCAGATTTAGACACCAGAACTGTAATCGAAAGAAAGGACTGCTCTTGCTTCAGGCTCTGAATTAATTCCCCTTTTCTGTCACTTAAATTACTGTTGTTTTTCTTAAACTGTGCATACACACGGCTATTAGCTAAAACTAAACAAATAAGGACTGCCTCCCAAGGCCATTCCAGCAAGATGCCTGTCAATTTAATAGGGATGCATTCTGGTTGCCAATGACTCAAACAAAAAATACGTACACTGAGAGCATGAAAAAAGAATAAATCACCTTCCACCCGAAAAACAAAGCAGCAGAAGTCTGGCAAGACTGACCAGTGGTTTTAAGGTCCACTCTGGAAACCAGAATAGTCAGTGACTTTTCTTACTGGGAAGCATAAAGTCCATTCCTGCAATTACTTTTCAAATTATATAGTTATATACACACACACTGCATTTTACTTGGGTAGCCTTTAAAATGCTGCTACTCCATTAGTGTAAAATTTTATCAAATGACCAGTCTTGTGCCTCTTGGTAACAAACTTCTCTGAAGTTGGAAAATGTTATAAAGACATAAAGCACATCACATCAAAGTCCTGCACAGTGCTAAATTAACATAATGTGATAAGATAGAATGTCACATAACATCTTCATAAACTTAAACATGTCAGAAAAGAGAGGATCTTTCTATCAGGTTACTGTGAACCTAATCCATATTTCATCAGTCCCATCACTAGCCAGCAACTTTGAAAGTTTATTTAATACCACCCTCACCAGTTGTTTACAGTGTCCCAGAAACAAGGTTAACAAGACACCAAGACAGAGAATGTACAGGTCTACAGAAGCTATCCGTGAGGGAACTCAAATCCTGTTTTCAGGGCTTAGCATTATTTCATCATGAACAGAACTAACGTTTGGGTGACTATTGCACGTACAAAAAGTTAAGCATATTTCTTTTCTGAAAAGACAGATTTCCTCTGTGTAGAACACAATGCATTGCACAGAAACAGCACAGTAAGAGAATTCACCAAAATCAGGAATACAGTACGTCATGGCTCCAGGGAACAAATAAAATCATCTGCACTCACTGAACAACCACACTAAGATCTCAACGACATTACTTCAAACTGTAACTTGAATACACCTTTTGGCCAGTTAAAAACATTTTGGCTAAAATAATGTTGTTCATGACATCTTAGCAATTTTAATCTAAACAAATGCTGGATAGCAGAAAATCGTGAGTATAACCCCTGCAAAAACAGTTGAAAAACCCCAGGAAATATTTTTCCACTTGCTACAATCAATGCCTTTCAACAGATCTTCACTACTCAGATCTTCACCTTTCGATATAGTCTGTCAGACCTCCACTCCACCCACATTTAAGTGTTTATGTTGGTATCAAGAAAAAAAAAAAAGGCATCTTTCTATTTGCAAGCCATGGGAAGCAAGGCACTTCTCCAGCTAACACCAAATACATGCACATTTAAACACATTCACACAGCTTTTGCTTCTAATGTTTTTTGTACAACCCCCAAATTATTTCCTCACATTTCTGAAACTTCAAGTCCTCAGCTGTATTGAACAGTGCTGCCATAGCCTACACAGTAACCAGCTCAGATCCTGTCAGAATTGACAGACTGTGCCAATTCCAGTGTCAGTGCACCACTATCCAAAACTCCATAAACCAGCAACAGCCCAGAAGGGCGCTGTTTATTACTTGAGACAATAAACAGGGTTAAAGAACCTTCAAATACAATAAATGCTACCAAATTAAACTGAGTGGCAGAGGTATTTTCTAGTATTTTCATGACTGTGCTCATCTGCAGTATTAGTAATAGTTTTTGCTTAAATAGTGCATTTTAAAGGGCAGAATACAGTTCAAAGAACAGCAATCTCAATAAAACAACAGTTCTCCGGGCGTAGTCTTTTCCATGTTTCCTAACCAGCATGTGGTCACTGCTTCAATCTCTCTGCAATTTACAGAGTAAATCAAATTAAACGGAACAAATTGGTCCCAGCTCCATGGGGTTTAATTTATACAGAATCTTGTTTAAAACCTGCTTACAAATTAAGTATTGTTATTTGGAGGTGGAGGCTCTGTTTGGAACAAAGCAGTTAACACATCCTTCATTGTCATGTTCTGTTTTTAACTCAGATGAGCAGAGTTTGCAGTAGAACAAATGTTCTTGTTTAATTTCAGAAACAATGAGATTCCCTTACCTTTAGCAGATACATGTAGGAAAATTGCAGGGAGGTGATGACGGCATGAGATTTTAAGTGAAACAACCTACAGTTTAAAAATTCAGAATTAAATACAGTATGAACTCTTCCCAGAGAATAAAAAAAACGAAGGATAATTAGATTTCATCATATTATTTTAAATGACTTCTCAGTGGAGAAGTTTTGAATGTAAGTTTTCTAAGCATTAGCTTACGTGTTTCACCCAGAAAGGATTACCACCAAGCAACTTCAAGTGAGGAGAAAGGAAGAGTCAAACCTATGATGAATCATTTTGGCTCTGACAAACATTCTGTTGACAGAGGAACTTTGCTCTGTCTCCAACAGGGAGGTAGAGCCAGTGGTTAAATTAAAGGAATTTGGATCATCCCATTCCCTGACATGTGACAATTAACCTCTCAGGTTATGCATACCACTGCAGTATTTTTTCTCTCTACTGACCTCTGCAATTGAAATCAGCACACATGAGTAGTGCAGTAAAACGCTGCTCCTTCTTGGCACTGCGGACTGACAGGTTAGGAGAACATTAAGTAACTTTTGTGGGTTTAGTTTCACAAATAATTTTGCCAAAGGCAAAAGTGATCAAGTTGCTAAATCTGCACCATTTTATTGCAGAGTATGCTTGCAATATTCAAAATCATGCATTTTTAATTTATTATGAATTTTGCCTGTTGTCTTCCTCCTCCTAGACTATTTGAAAAAGAGGGAATAGAATCAGAGCAACACCCCTCAGAAACGGTAGGTAGGTAATATACAGACTTGAAGAGGTGACCACAGAGTAACTGCTGGGAAGAAGAAGGAAACGTATGAAAGCAAGAAAATTAAAAACTCTGGAACATATAATCAGGTTTGCATGAGGGCAAACCCCTACATTAGATGGCAAAGGGACTCAACAAGAGACCAATGGTAATTCTGATGGAGGTGGCACTGATGCCTCCTTCCCTCTCTCTGAAGGTTCCTTCCCCTCTCACTCAAGGCACAGCATTTCTACCTTTTTCTCCAGATGAAGAGGTTCTTCTGGGCTATGCTGCTCATTGTTCTGGGCAGCCAGCTGTCCCTAGCAGTGAACAACCAGCTCCTCATTATGTCTCTGTGCTTCTTGGGGCAGCTTGGGACGTTCCCTTTCACCTTCCCACTGCCAGGAGAGAACATATGGCCCAGACAGACTGCTCCTGCAAAGGCAGCCTCTGGCACAACCCAAGCTCCCTCAGTCTGCCAGCTCAGGCAGCTGTTTGGCACAACATCCCTTGCAGTGAGGTTACTAAGGGGAGGATGATACAAACCACTCCTCTGACATACAGAACCTGCCTGAAGTGTGGTTTCAAAGAAACAGGAGCAGACAAGGCCTCTACCAGTGGATAAACATTAGTGTTGTAGGAATTGAATTGCAAATAAAGCACGTTTCCAGACATACCAGAAACTGAACAGTAAAAACCCAGGGATGACCAGGTTATGTCATTTGCTCTGCTTCCTGAAAGAGGTGAGTGTGGCAGTATCCTTCTGTTCTGAGACAATCTGTACCCACAGAGCCGAACAATCCTCAGCCATAGCCTTCCTCTGTCCCCCAAGCACGGCAGATTTAGTACAGTTTGCTGGGCACAAAGCCCACTGATACAGCAGATGATATTCTAATAACAACTAAGTTAACTCATACTAGCACAAACACTGCTGGCCTGAGCCAGGCTTAAATCATGATGGTCTGCAAGCAGCAGCATGAAAAGGTTCTCAGAACTGCTTACATTATGAGCTCCCCCCATCGCTTAAGCAGATGATTTTCAGGATTTACATTGAGTTAAGCCACATAAAGTCTGTTACTTTGCTATGCCTTGTTATGTGTGGCAGTTTTCTACTGCCTTCTTACAGACCTTGCTGACAGCTGAGGCATTGCTCGAGCAGAGAATCAGAGAAGTTTGTAAGGCCAATGAGCTGTGTGTTTCCCCTGAGTTTACTCTACCCACACTATTCTACAGGCACACCTAGAAAATACTAGTATTGTGTACCAAGTTGGGCCAGGATTGTCCAGTGAAGGCTCTGGCCCCATAGAGTTTTAAAACAAGTGAAAAAATTTGTTTCAAAAAACTCACAGGATTACATTTGCAATTACAGTCAAGAAAAACCGAAGAAAATAAAACAAAAGGGAAAAAAACCACATCAAGATTTATTCTTTCATGCATTTCTCTTAGTTCCATAATTTAAAAGCCTTTAAGTCACAAAAACTGAAGAACCCTTTGCCCGTTAAACCATCATCTCACCTTACTTAACTTCTGACCAATAATTCCCAGTCTTAATTATCCACATATGTATTATCTTCAGATGGTTTCCTTTTACTTTTAAAAGCTTTCAAGTAGAGAGAAATAAATATAATACCTATTTCTATCAATTTCCTTTCTGTCTCCCAAGCAACATGACCAGTTTTTATCAAACACAGATTTATTTTTTTCAAATAAACCTGTAAGAGAAGGTTTCTATGCCAGTAAAAAGGACAGTTTACCTAAAAACATTGAAGAACCAAGGGTGAAATAAACTCAGAATTCAAAATAACTATTTCAAAAGTTCTTTGTTTCGTGAAGTTATGCCTGACAGCTGTTTTCTTTCATACTGAACTAAATTATCTGCAGTTAATAATTTCTCAGATAGAGATTATGACATTAAATGGTCTTCTTTGCATCACAAAGCCTTACTATTAAATTGTGATGTACGCAAGAGATTGCTTTCTAAAAAATTATTTGATCCTATGGTAATTTTTCCACTGAAGTCATCTAGACAAGCAGATATTCTACAAGCATAAAAATTTGGAAGGTCAAGGCTCAGAGTAAAAAAATAAATTTATATACAAAGCATCCTTTAGAAAATCACTGCAGATATAAGAAAAATAAAATCACTTCATTTGTTGTTTTATCAAGTATGGTGACGTTTTTTGCATCACATACAGAAAATTAAACATGACAACCTCCTCCTACATGATCTCGATTCCCATTTGCTTTTGATGCCAGAAATCCAACATTCCTGTTGATAACATGTGATACTCGTGCAATGCAGTGGGAGTTTTGAGCAAACAATGACTATGTGGAGAACACCCCAAGCAAAATGGAGCTCACAGCAAAGCAGATATGCATTTGGAATGTGGAAGCTTCTGAGATGAGGATTTTGTTAGTACTCCGTGAATTGTACGAGCAAACATTCCCAAAGGCATAGACAAAAATCCAGCCTCAGAAGTACAGCTTTCACATTCACCAGCTGATCCTATATGGATAAAGCTAATTCCCACCAAATATCTTGTCAGAGATTGAATATACATAGTTCTTACTTCAGTGTAGCTACAGGAGACCATTGCTGGCATTTCTATACGGGACTTACCTGATAAAGTTGAGAGCTCGTTCCTTATCTCCATGGGGATTCTGAAAAGAGTAGATGTTTTTTAAAAACAAACAAAAAAATTCACTCACCTTGGGTGTGAAAACCCATGCAAAGACTGTATTTGAGGAATGGATCACATAACTCTTCACAGAGAAGATAAATGGTTCCTTAACACTACACAAAGATTTTGTGGGTGACACTTGTTAACTTGTGAGATCCTGGCTCTGTACAGGAATTGCCTTTCCCACAGAGATTTCTCTCACTTTTTTTTTGTTATAAAAAGTGCCTTAATTCTTTGCTATTTTTCCTCAAGCTTTGATAAGCCAGAGCCTGTATCATTCCAGATAGTACACTGTGATCTGACTTCTATTGTTGTTCTCTACAAGAAAAGAGATCAGCTGGTATTTGCTCAGCATTGCAGGACAAGACAGCTCCTACATGTTACAGGTTAACGTGCACAGGCACACCCATCTGGGAGCACCTGTCACTGAGCAGGTTACTTCTACAGATAACTGCAAAGTACCTCCAGAACCTGGCAGCCATGCTCATCACACCTCTCCAGTTCACAGGACAGGAAGTGCAGGAAGAACAGAGGTCTCTCCTCACCTAAAAAGAGGACAAACTGAGCAGAATTGAGTCACACAGCCATCATTTCCTGAGCAAGGGGACTAAGTCATGTACACTAGAAACAAAAACCACTTGGGAGAGTCTCAAAGACAGGCATGCTGCTATCCTGGAGGGAAGAAGGGGGATGGAACTTCACAGATATACTGCAAAGACAATGACCACTATTTAAGAATACAGGTTTCTTGCTGCAGCTACTCACTCTGCACTTACACCTTTGCAAACAAGGAAGACTGTACTACATAAACACGTGGCTTCTATCTCTTACCCAGACAAACTCTTGAGTCTTGGTTTGTCACTTGTAAGAGGTTCTTTTACCTGCTCCATCTTAATTCACTTAGAATTTAGAAAAGCTGCTCTGCTACACAAGAATTCTGACGTTCCACTGGATTAGCACTTCAAAGCACTACTGGCTTTAACCTAGTTTTGAATCATTCCAAATAGCATCAGTTTAATCAAGTGCCAAAGCAGTCTCATGAATTGGGTCTATAAACTCTCTAATTGCGTCTTACTGAGTTCCTAAAACAGCACATTTAGTTGCCCGATCTCCAGAGCAACCTTGATCTTGATTTTACATCCCAGGATTTCAGTGGAAGGGCCCAGTACAGGATCCAGAGAGCTACCACTGTGGGTATGCCAATATAACCCAAATCTCAGTACCTTGCATGAGTGCTGCAAAGCACTCACTGATCCTTGCCTGTAATCAAGAGGAAATACTAGCATTTAATCATCATTTTGTAAAAACTATAAAAGGTTAATGGTCAGAGTAGGCAGAGAACAATTACACTACTCTATATTTTTATTACAGGTGGTATGAGAGGCAGTATTTCATAAAATGTGCAAAATACGACTCAAAACCCTGAACACCAACTTAATTTAAAAGTGTCTAGATGAAAAATCCAACTGACAAGTGCCATCCATCCCAACCAAATATATTCCACACTGTTGAACAAAGGACAAGATAAGTAAAGAAAAATTGAATTTTGAGCGTTTTTCCTTCCCATTCCAGTGAAGCACTGAGTCGCACTTCTGCTCTCTCAATGACTTCTGCTAATATCCCATTGATCAGGCACTCCAAATAAGTTTAATTAGTAGGAAGTAATACATTAATTTATATTTTTCCCTCTTGGTTGCTGTTCATTTGGTTTTCAATATTCTATACAATGTGAAACTGCCAAGATACTAAAGATATTACATAACATTTATGCCACAGAGAGAGGCACGTTCGAAAAAGAGAGATTTTCAGAAGTGACTTCTTTTCATGGACCAAAAAAAAAAAGGTTGCAAGAAAATTGAATAGGGAAGGGGAAATACTTCAGAAGGATTTCAAATTAAGCATCTGTCTTACCTTTCACCATATCAGGCCAAGTCCTCTGTGGATACATATTACTGGCACTCCATTTCAATCAACAAAGACCGTTCCAATATCGGCCTTTTCCTCTCTCCAAATTCCACCTACAGCTTGCATCCATATGCTTGACTTTTCCAATCCCTTTCTTCAAATTTTGCCTGAAAATTCAGGAATTCCATTTCAGTGAAACTCAAACTCGGCATATTATAATGGATATGTAATTGCACACAGAATATCAACCTTTAACGCTGCACAGCTGGGGGAAAATAAGGCGGGAGCTGGGGGAAGAAAAGTGGGGGGAGGGAGAGGAAAACAACTCATTCCATTGAAACTCAGAAGCCAAAGAAAGGAGCTCAAATTATTGACATATAGTAACAGTTTTCCAGACAACCTGCTTTCAAGCAAACCAAATTTACTTTTCTCAGTACCAGAGGCCGAGCCGCCTGAGAGACCAGTCCGGCCAGACCCCTCACACACCGGCAGCGGACATTTTCCCACACGAGAACACCTGCGAGGCCCAGCCGAGCTCACCCCGTCCCAGCCCAGCCCCACACACCGGCAGCCGCCATTTTCCCACACGAGCACACCAGCCCGGCTCACCCCAGCCCGATCCCACGCACATCGGCAGCCACCGAATTTCCATACGAGAACACCAGCCCGGCGCACCCCAGCCTGACCCTATACACATCAGCAGCCACCGAATTTCCACACGAGAACACCGGACCTGCCCAGCCCAGCCCGGTCCGGTCCCGCCCCACACACCGGCAGCTGCCATTTTCCCAGAGAACACCGGCCCGGCCTCACACAATGGCAGCCGCCAAATTTCCACACGGGGACACCCGCTCCGCCCAGCCCAGCCCCGCCCCACACAGCGGCAGCTGCCATTTTCCGACACCGAAAGATAACATCCTTCTTCAATCTTTTCAGCTCAGAAAAAGTCCTGCAGCTGTGGCGGCAGAGGGTGAACGCTGTCCCGCCGTGAATCCGAGCCCGCCCGGGAAACAGCAATTCCCCTCTCCGCGTTAAGCGAGGTGAAAAATGGGCGGAAACTGACTTTCACAAACAAAAGCAACTCTAGAAAAGCCTGAGAACCCTGAGGGCCAGGGCCTGTTTTTAATTTTCCTGGGTTTGGGTAAAAAGAGGGTAGGTGCCTTGCAGGGGTGATAACTCTGGATGCCTGTTAAACTTGACGAAATCCGCTCCATAAGACTACTCCCTCATTTTTTAGGACTCCAGTTCACACTTCAAGGAACTGTATGGAGCAGCCAACAGGGGTAGTCAGGGGAGTGCCTCTCCTCCAGGCACACCACAGCATAAGTGGTAGAGAAACTATAAAAGCAAGTGTATTGAAAGACCCCAAAACCATCACATTTGCTACACAAGTTTGTCATCTACCCTTGTTTTGGTCACTTACCTGAAGTCACAGTCCTAAAGTTTAAACATTTAAATTACTTCCAGAATTAATCCTCTGCCAGTAGATTTGTTTCTCTAGCAGGTAGCTCAGCCTCCAACATTTATAACACCAATTTTTATGACTCTTATTTGAAAACTAGACAGACAAGCATCCTGGGACCAATACCACCATCATTAATATGAGAAAACACCACTAACAAACACCCACAAAATAATGATGTGGGCACATTCTCCAAGGTCCTGGTCCTCAGGTGCCTTGTCCCCTAGATTAGCACCTTTAGCTCAAGACCGTGTGCCCATATGGTGCCAGCAGCAGCTTACAGACCCTCCACACCAGGTCTGATCCAGCTGGTTTCTGCTCCTGCGTGGAGGGAGGGCAGTGAACCATCCTGTTCTGCCTTAAACAATGACAAGTATCACCTGTATTTATGAGTAATGAAAACTGAAGAAGCGGCAAGTTTATAGCCAGGAATTTCTAAGGTGTCCCAGCTAAGTAAATCTCCATTTCCCACTAAGTTTAAGTCAGATTTAGGCATTCAGCTCCCTTAGGTCTGTTTGAAAGTCCCAGTCTAAAACTAATACAGCAATGAATAGCAGCATGAACTGTACAAGTAAGCTGAAATCAGTTTAGCCTTAACTATCATATATCCAAAGTTTGCTGTAATAAAAATGTACCTTAATTGAAGTGAGAGCATGCTTTTAGCATTGGTATTATTCCCAGTTTCCAAAATAGAGCACTGTCACTGTGGCCTAAAGCAAGTGTGTGGAGATAACAAATTACATTCTGACAGTTTCTCCAGTCACTTGGTATGCCAGACTAAGTAAAAAAATACTCAACTGTGTTTTATGTCTTGTGAAATTGGTCTTCTTTTATAGGCATTATTCTAAAGCAGAGTCAAGATACTGTGATGTTCTGCTGTAGTGCACAGTGATTACATCTACTTTCTTCTGCAATAGTTAAAAAATAAAGTTTACAATTTCTACCCTCTATGACCTTCAGTATCAATTCACTTCCACCATGCACAGGGTCAGAATTTAAGATTGCTGAGGGAGAAACGTGAACGGAGTTCTACAATTATCTAAATTAGTATTTTTTAATATTATGGCTTCCTTGGCAAAATACCTCAGCAGAAAATTTCATTCAATTGTTTTCCTAATGGAGATATCAATGATACTCAGCAAAACAGTTAAAACATAGTTTTTCTAATCTTTAGGCCTGTACTCAGTACATAATGGCTAAATCTCTCTCTGTACGCCTTTTCTTGTTCTTTAGTTAGCACCCACAACGTGGAGTCCAGTAGAAGAGACAAACGGCTATTTTGTTAATGATGCATGAAGCAAAATAAAACATATTGTTATTTTCTACAACTGCAATGTATTTGATTTTGGAATGCCAGTGAAAACCAGTGAAAAAACTGTTTTACAGTGAATTGTAAATTACTTCTGTTTAGACAAACTTTCTATACAAAATCCCACATAACATGAAATAAAATATTTCTGGTTTTCCGTATTAAATAGGTGTGAGGCATACTGTAAATTCCACAGCAGTCAGGTTTGCCATTACATGATCAAATCTTAATAAGAATGTATTTTTCACACAATGTATTCCATAAAGTTCTTGTGGACATATACACAGTGGTTATAAGCACTTTGTCAAGTGTTTCCAATAGCCTATGAAGTAGAAAATAGAGGGCTGTTGGGTAATATTTATTCCTTACATTGGTCTAATAAGCTGCAAGGTTTTAGTGTTGCAAGTACTAGTCTAAAAAGTCTAAAACTCTTAAGATGAGATGCTTGAGTAGAAAATGATAATGCCTTTTGAATTCCACATAAGAAAAGAAGAGAGGAAGAGGGACTTTTGTGGACTAGATTTTCACTTTGGCTGAATCTACCCAGTTCCACTGAGGTCCATGTGGCTATACCAGTATACACAAGCTGAGGACAACTAGACCCTTTAAGAAAAATACGTAAGAAATTGTAGGTCTGGATGCTTTCTCTCTTTGTCTACTTTCAGTCAAATAAGGAATACATGATTATATGAGCCTTGACATTAAAATAAATATGACAATCAAAATTATGTTAAATGGAAAAAATACTTACAGAAAATAGTGGGAGGTGATGTTCATCAATCATTTCTGTGAGGCTCAGTCTGTATGCATTTAAATGTTGAAAATAATTTCAAGTTACTTGGCTAGGGAAGGAACATGCTATTTTCACAAAGCAATTGAACTAGACAATAGGGGCTACATTCTCACAATGTCTTGGGTGTTAAAAATGGAAGATTTCGAAGCTATACTTCAAAGTGTTAGATTTCCTGTGGAAACTGCAACTGTGAGCTAAAAATTTCCTTGGTCTAAGGTTAATAAGCCAGTAAAATTCCAGTCTCCAAAAAAGTTGCACTTCTTCCATGCACAGACCCCAAACCCTCAGCCTACTTAGAGAATCCTATTCTTTTTTAGTTTTTTCCTTTTCCCTTGAGTTGTCTTTCAATCTACCTTTCTATATTCCACAGAATCACAGAATGGTTTAGTTCGAAAAGGACCTTAAAGATACTCCATCCAGTTCCAATCCTCCTGCCATCTTCCAGCAGAGCAAGGTGACTCCAAGCCCCATCCAGCCTGGCCTTGAACACCTTCAGGGATGGGGCATGCACAGCTTCTCTGGGCAATCTGTGCTGGAGCCTCACATGAGGAATTTCTTCCCCATGTCTAACCTGAACTGGTCCTCTGGCACTTTAAAGCCATTCCCCCTGTCCTGCCCCTACACATCCAACTTCCAGGCTGGGTCAGCATTGGGTTACTCACTTTTATTACTGCAGGTCTTATTCTCCTTTAATGCATCTACTTTGACTTACTGTCATTACTGTCCTGTACCAGAACTACTTACTCATGAGGAATGGCGAGGTTTATTTACATAACTAGTTCTGGAATTTTGCAAAATTTTCTAACAGGGAAGGCTCAGTTCTCTAGCTTTCTATTCATTTCAACTCATACATTCATCCCATCAGCCATCCATTTAGAAGCCCAGTTCTAAATTTAACAAAGCTAAAGTTAATAGTAAATAGCTTTTAGCTAATGAACTAGATCTTACAATCTATCTTCATTCTCCAGTCAGTTTTTTTCTAAAAGAAACCACTTATAGCGACCCAAAACTTTCAGAACTAACAAAACCTTATTTTCTATTTACCTGGATTTCATAGTTCTTAGGCTGATGTGCAGGCCCTTTCTGAAGCTTTTCTAAGGTTTAGGTGCTCAGCACCTTTCTTTGCAGTGTAACATAGAATGTGTTAGTGCTGCATCTTGCCCTCCAATCCCCAAAAGAAAGAGATTTTGCTCTCCTGCACTGTCATTCACGTTGATGAAACCTACAGGGATTGCATCTGTACAATGCTCAAGTAATTTAACAATTCTTACAGGGAGAGGGGATGTATGCACACAGTGCGAAAACCACCACTTCTCTATGGGAAAACCAGACTAACAATAAACCTGTAAAAATATCCTGAAACAAAAATTATTTGCACGCCACTTTTCCTTAGGCTCTTTACAGCTGTCTGTTTCTTCTCTGGATAACCATTTGACCTTATTTCCCTACTTTTTCTGCATCTGCTATTTTTCCCTGTGTGTGTATTCTTCCCTCACTTCTACTCTGTCTCTTCCCTGGATCAAAGTGGAAGGAAGGACATTTGAGGATCATTAATTTGTGGACCTACAGGCATATATCACATTGTGACAGATATCACAAAGAACCAGCACTTCAGCTACTCCCCAGGACTGGCTGCTGGCACCAGCAGACAGTGCTGGAACTTCGAAAAGCACATTGTCCTGCTGAAATGCTGACAGCCTGTCAAGCAGAGCACATGGCACTGAGGCAATGCAGGTTATGCCAGTCCTGGAGAGGTCAAGAAAGTAGTTCAAACTTTCTACCCTAGGTTGTCTCAGGTTTCTTTTTAGGTCTATTGGGAACCTGAACAAAACTACAATAAATTAGTGTCCTCTCTGATAGTAGAAAAACTGTACTTTGTCAAAACGTAACTGAAAAATTCCTTGTTGCAAGTAATTTTTAAATTATTGTCACTCCAAAAAGAATTCCAAAATTCTGAAAACCCTACAAGCTTGGGGTTAATTTAGTAAATTCAGCCTCCTACATCTGGAATATAAATCCCTAGCATCATCACTTTGTTTTTAGAGGGCCAGACCTAGTAGCTTTTTGTATTTTAATTTTTCACATCTATGTCATATTCCTGTAACATCTGAAAATCTCCAACACTCAGGATAAATCCCCCTAATGAAGTCAATGGAGTTCTGCCAGGTGCAAAACAGTGCAGAATCTGTCTCCTTGTTCTCATGATGGAGTGTTCCATCAGCAAGAGAAATTGCTGTCTAGCTTTGGCAAGATCACTTGGATGCTACTGCATATATAATATTCCCTTTAAGATGACTGCAATTCAAGAACCTTCATGGAAGATTACTTTTTTAAATTAACAAAACCACTACATAGGTAGCTATAGCATATCCTCCAAAAGAAACTTAAAATTCAGTTCAAGTCATTTGCTGAAAATAGGTTAAATAGAGGCTTTCCTGTAATTCAAATTTATGTAACTTGCCACGAGACCTTTCGTCCAAGGAGAGAATGGCACCAGAAGGGCAAGTCTTGAGGATGTGCAGAATCAAAGAGCAGCTGATGTGGGAAGGCACCTCCGGAAATTGGCAAAGGCAGCACCCTGCTCAAAGCAGGACGCTCAGGGCCAGGGCCAGTCTGAATTTCAAACATCCACATGTACTCAGCAGGATGGGGCTTCAGGGTAAGCTCAGTCACTCACACTCTGAAGTACTGCTTTAAAACTTTGAAATGCTAGTGTGGCCCGTAAAGATTAGTCTGTGAATATTGCTAGTGAGACTTTACATTTGCATCTTGGCTGAACCTCTATGACAGCAGTTACTGATGATCTTTAATGTAACTGTGAACAAATAACATCCTTTATCTTAGTATAAAAGAGCAATTACATACTTTTGGAGAAGTGATTTATAGCTAAACAGGTACAGAAAACATCCTGAGAAAAATCTCCATTCATCCAATTAAACTCTATTTGAAGAAATATATCTAAGCTTTTTAGAAAACAATAATGAATATATAAATTACCCTCTGTAAAACAGAACAGTTTGACTTTTAACATTTCACAAAACAACTTTATCTGGTCAAAATCGAGAAAGATTGAAAATTTTCCCCTTGTTCTATGTATCTGTACATTACTTCACTGTGAACAATGAGAAAGGCTCAAGTGCTTCAAACAAAACGGTTGCTGGGGCTGCTGCAGCCCCGTAAAGCACCAGGTTTCCAGTTCCAGTGGGTTCTGACAAGTGGAGTCTGATACACAGAGTGCCACTGGGGATCACTGCAATGACCAGCGCGAGGTGCAGAATTTAGAGTTGCCATAAAAAGCTGGGCACATACCTTAACTTGAAATATGATTTCATCTGCAGACATTCAGCCTGGAAATACTTTTTTTATAGAGCCACAGATAAAATTAGGCCTGCTCAGTTTTGTCTGCTTCTACAGTCGGTGCTGTACTGAAGGCTTTCGTTGTATGTGTGGAGTAAATAACTTTGTGTAACTAGAGCATGCAACTCAGATCTGATCTCACATTGCAGAAAGGTCTCACAAGTATCATAAATAAATCAGAACACGTTAATTGCTTTTCCAAGCCTCCTAAAATCCATGGAATTTACTCCTGAGTGAATTTGGTTCCTCTAGCTGGAAAGAAACAAACAGCAGCCAGGACTTCCCAATAGCCATTTGCAGCCTCCCAAACTGCAAACATATGTGAGATCTAATTAGGAGCCCATAAAACCTGTGCTTCATTGTATAAATAATATTTAGAAAACTTCATAAAAATCCTGCAAGCACTGTGCACTCTTCCTGAAAATGCACCTGGGAGAAATACATGGATTAGTACTTGAAAGGTCTTAGAAATACCTGGAAAGATTAAGCATTCAGGCTTGGGACCATGACAAGTACTGTGAAAAACCAGGAGCATTTAAAATTCCCCCACCAGAAACCCCAGAAATATTAGTACATGGTGTACACCTGAACATTCATGAAGAAATTATATTTGACAGTGTAATTTTTTAGCAATACACTTCACTGCCTCTTTCAGCTTTGCCTCTCTTCCACAAAGCTCTCTGGGGCATGGCCTCTCGTCACTATACTTGGGAGAAGCTCTCCACAAAAGCTGGGCCTTGCCTGTGGAACAGCCATCTATCTCATGTGCTGGTGTGCTCTAATCCAATACTGGCACTACAGGACTTAGAGTGCTGAATTCACGCTCTTCATAAAGTACTTCTCATTAAATAACATCATTTCTTATAGCAGTACAACGAAATAAGATATAGAAATCGAGTATCATCCTTCTAAAATTTATTACAGTGCTGATATTGGTTTATGATTAAAATTTAACATCACTCAGTGTCTTGGCATTATCTGTATTATTTTCCAATCTAGCAATCACAGGAAGATTTTGCAATCCATGCAGACAGAGGATTTATAATAGACAGTGGAGAACATTCATTTAAAATGTCTTTTAAAATATTTTAGATATGGTTATCCAATACAAAAGGCTTTAATTTCTTCTTTGTCTGTTTCTTGATTCCTTCTAGATTAGGAAAATTAGATCTTAGCTTTAAGAGACAACTCCTCCTTAGTGCTCTCCCAGAATTCTTTCCTTACAAACCACTAATATTCCTTCAGACTGAAAAGTCAGAATTCCTATGATAACGCAGTGGGAAAAAAAATTCAGTACTTCCCTTCCCCTCTCTAGAAAAAGTCAGGTATCCAGCGTAATGTAAATTTTCAGTACAGTGTAGTGATAGCATGTTTTTGTTATGAAAGATGCTCTTCATCTTCTTGAGGTGCTTAATCATTTTGTACAAAGTGAGGTTTTTTCATCTCCCTGGATTTCACAGTCCTAGCTTCTTCTATACTAATTTTTTTTTAAATATTTACTCCACTATTTGCAACACTACCCTGTCTTTAGTGAGTTTGATAAACTGGAGACCTAATTTTGGTACCAGACCAGCTCTTCTCCAGAGTAACACCAATAAGTGTAACAAAACCTCTTCAGACTTATGTTAATCTAAGTGATATCAATGTCAAGCTCTAACTCTTTCCCAGCCAGGTGTCCTGGGGTAACAACAGTTTATTGAAGTTTTTGTCCAGGCTTGCTGACAGGATTGTGCAATGTTTTATTTGTGGCAAAATCAAAATATTCTGATGAGATTTGCGGTTGGGTGTGTGTGCGTTCCATCGAATTAAAAGTCTAGAATAAGAGGCCAGAATGTTTTGATATGACATGTGCACATCAGCCAGATGACAGCTGTGACTGCTGAGCTGTCCTGTGGCACTTGCATTGTTCTGCTTGCTCGGTTTCCACATGGCCAGCGGAGTCAAACCCAATTGTTTCAATTAGCCCTTGGGAGTAAAGCCACATCAGTGTCTTGCATAAATACACTGATCCCTACAGCAATATGCAAAATGTCTCTTTTCACATCTCCAGCTTCTGTGCAGGTCTTCAGCACTGTAATTAAGCCTAAGTAGACTTACAGAGTTATACTAATGGTTATGTGTAAGTACATGTCCCTCACAGCTATTTGTTCAAGGCATTCATCATATCATTTCACTTGCTTCAATTATGCAGATTGTATTTTGCCTACTGATGTTTTTGCACAGTGATTTTATAAAAGTAAACGTGACCTACAGGATTTTCAATATTAGTAACTTAAGACCTAAGAAGATTTGACGTATACCTTAGTTTCTTCCCACGACTTTTTAAATTCAACTGCTATTGCAGTTACTCCCTACACTTAAACTAAATTTGTACTTCAGTTACACCAGAGAAGACACAGAAGATAGTGAGGAAATAGATGAAGTTTGTTTAAACTTCTTTGTAATACATTTTGATGTAACTAACCCGAAAGTTTCAAAAATAAAAGTTTTGGAATGGAGTTTATACAGAAATAAATTCATTACTAGATTAAAGCGTATTTCTTAGTCACACAAACTGTATTTTACAGACAATAGATGAACTGAATTGCCTGTCTTTGCTCTTCAGGAACTCTGCTTGTACAACATAAAATTGTTAGATGGAAGAAATGTTTAGATGAAGCTCGACCGGCTAGCTCAAAGATCCATTTCTTGTTTGGTTGTGCTCACTTGAAACAGTACATTTTTCCCCATTCGAAAACTCCCGGATTCATCTGTTAGATGTAAACAACTGCTGCTAATAGAAGAAGCATTGTCCAAAACAACACCCAGATTCACAAATGTAAATTCTCATCTCCAGCCCTACTTCAGTGTTTAGGAGCTTTTCATTCCCCTTGGGCCTGGATTCAGGAAACCATCTAAAGCAACGCCAATAAATGCTATCAGCTTGTTACTTGCAGTACTCCTGGGTTTAGGACTTTCTGAGGATGTAAAACACAAGCCTTCTGTTGGCTGAGAGAAAGCACCTGCAACACCTCGCTGTGCCCCAGACTGCCCAAGGTGTTTGCAGGGAGCAAGGAGCTCAGTTACACAAACACCTAGATTTGCTGCTTTCTGACACCTAGACTTGCTGGACATTGCCTTCATCTCTTAGGGCCCACACTCCTCCTATCACTGAGGTGGTGGAGACTAAAACAGATGGAGACACTGATGTGCTACCAAAGAGAAGCCAAACACTCACTAGAAAAATTCAGTCTCAAATGCCTAGTGTATGTAACCTAAATTAGGAGAAATTAAAATGAACTGAAATTAAGAAACTTAAGATGCATGAAGAAATTGAAACAAACTGATAGTAAAATGAAATAAAAGGTAAGAGTGGAGAGAAAAAAAAACAACACAACAATTGAACTACAAGAAAATTAATTGTGACTTTTTTTTTAGGTAGACTTCAGAGCTAAACATTTATGCTCTTTAAGTATACCGAGGCTTGTTGCCTTTTTATAACATTGTGAAGTACTTACAGAAGCATTAGGAAACATCATTTTGCTAGACTTACTTGACAGCTACTTGAATGTACAAGTCTGGGTGAAAGTTATGTAACTTCCCCAGGCTTACAGACAGCAGTTTTCAGAGGATGCAAATAAGGAAGTTTTTTCTTTTAATTCAATCCTATGTGCCAATCATCTATGAAATATTCTATACCTTGAGGGGAGCAGACACTAAAATCTACCACCCTTGATGTGTTCTGCTTTGTTTTGGTTTGTTTACTGCCTTTGCTTTTGGTGCCTTACAGATGTTATTGTTCATTTTGGTATTTTTAAAATACTGGTTTTAGTATTTGGCATGTGAGTGCCCTGCAGTGAACAGAAGTAAGAAGCTGTCAAGTCTGACAGGCTTTCTTAGAGATTGCTCTTTCTCTATGCTGTCAATTGTATGTGCAATATACAGAGCCACAAGAAAACGACAGACAAAGCCTCCCTGATGCAGCAAGTCCCTCTGTGCCATCATGACTGTTGTTTGTTGTGCTGATGTGCAGCTCCATTGTACTGGGTGCTGTGTAAACTCACAACAAAAGTCTGTTCCTGCTACAGAGCCAATACACTGTAGATAATGAAATTAGCTTCACATCACAGGTCCTGCAAGAGCACAGGAAACAATTTAGCAGGTGTGGGAAAAAGCTGAAAAGCCTGCCTTGCTATTCAGCATTAGCTGCATGTCAAAGTCCATGCTTTTTAATGAAAACCCCAGGCCAGAGGCTGGCTGTACAGAAATCCTGCTGCAGGCTTCTCTGGGTAACCAACAGACCTCTCCAGGCAGCAAGGCAGGCAACAATCAATGGGAAAGCTGAATTACCTGCCCTTGTGCAGCTCTAATGACTGAGACACCCCAAATACATGCAGGTGTTCATCTTTTTCCACTAACACAGAGTTAGAAGCACAGGCTCAATCCTTCATGTGTTATGTAGCTCATAGCACTACAGACAGTAGTGCTGAACTGACCTGAGGAGCTCAAAAGGCAGGACCACCACTTCCTGAAGCAATTTCTGATGATCTGTTCTGGCTCACAAAAGCAGCAATCCCAAAATCCTACTCTGGCATTCATTCATTGCAGTCATTAGCGACTTTTCCTGGCTTCTAATCCCATATCTCACCTGCTAAACCTGTTGTATTATATCCCAGTAACAGAAGAGTTGTAGAAGATAGACTTTCTCTTTGCAGTCATCACACAGAGACCTGAAAACTAATTTCATGTCTCCCCTCCATTTTCTCCTTCTCTAGCTACAGCTCTGGTCCTCAACTCTGTCCCCACAGGTCGTTTTTGACCCTTCGTAGCTCTTGCTGCTGTCACCCTCACTGGGACACTTGCCTTTTTCTTAATGACAGGGTACTGTTGACTCACATTTGGTTTGTGAGCCAGTTAACATCTTCAAATCAATGCAGTAACAGCTATTTGTGCTATTACTTATTTAGATTTAAGGACTGAAACGTGTTTGAGTGTTTCCAATTGCAGCACATTTCTTTCACCTATTTGGCAAGTTCTCCGTTTTTCTTCACACACTTCCTCCTCGGTTATATGTCATACTTCATGTCACAGCCCTGTTGCAGGGAGTGATGAACACTCATCCTTTTGTGTCAGCACTCAGATCCATTACTACAGGTCTTTAATTCACACTTACCAGAGTCTGGAGCCTGCCAAGAGCACCAGAAGCCAGCAGCAGTGCCCCAGCCCTGCTCTCCCTCTAGGCTCTCCTAGTGATCCCTACTCTGGAGCCGCAGCCTCAGTGAAGTTATCCTGTGGAATACAACAGGAATGCTACAGACAGTGACTTTAACACCCTGCGAAGGGATTTACAACACAAATTGGAGCAGAGACTTCAGTGTCTCTAAAGCCACGGTCTGTAATTCTGAACAGGTCTGAAGGGTCTCAACAGAAATGCATTAAAAACTTGTCATTGGCAGGAAAGTCAGGGATAGACATGCCTGACTAGAGAATACTGAACCAGTATAGGCACAAAAGGGTCCTGCAGACTGGCGTGACTCCCTTCATACTCAATCCTTACAGGGACTTCAGTGTCTTTCTAAGTGGGTCTTTTTAAACATGAGAAATGAGTTTAAATAACAAAAATATTGGTGCATTTACTGCTGGTCTTTATGTTGTAATAGCCACTTGGTGACTTAGGAAAATTAGTCTCTTAGGAGTTCTACAGAGCCAGGAAGATGAAAAGGTCAAGTTGCACTGCTCTGAACTTGCTCCTTTTAATGCTTTACTGTTGAAATACCGTGACTTTTGGTAAGAGCCTAGTCCTGTATAAAACCCACAAAGCTAAGAACACTTGATCATTCCTTCAGAATTAATTAATTTCCCAGAAACCAACTAATGCATTTTAGAAATAGCTGCAGGCAAATGTTAATAACAGATTAATCTTTCATGCCTTTGAGAAATTTTCAGACAAAATGAAGATAGGTTCAATTTCCCTTTCAGTTCCAAATGTGTGTAAGATAACTAGTTTACATATTAACCTTTGTGATGAGACATACATCAATTTGGAAACTACTTTTGCCCAGAGCAAAAAGATAATACCTTATTGTTAAGCTATTTAACACTAATGAAAAGATAAAGTTTCAGGAACAAAGGAAATAATAATTATCCTAACTGTCTCTTTAGGTGAGATTTTCAGAGAATACTCAAATTTGCTTTTGTCTGGGACCTGCTTTGATCTCAGAAGTTTAGAGGACAGTCCTTTGCATGCAAAAGAGGTCACTTTTGATTAGTTTATGGCAATGAGAGAGTCCTGTTCTCATTAGATTAATTTATGACACACTTCATTTCCCTGGATGGAGAAAGAGGTCACTTCTTAGAAGGCTGACAGCTTGTCCACAGGTGAAAATCAGGAGTGACACCTGGTAACCCCAGCTCTGACAAAAATACTATTCTTACCCATCAAGAAAAAATACTGTCCCCTAACCTGCCAAGTATAGGCATGGTGTAGAACGCACAATGTATGTGTGATGACATACTGAGAAACCTGTTTCATACACTAAGAGCTCTTTTCACAACACTGGGGCACTGGAACCCCCCAGTACCAGTTCTTGCATCATAACTAAAACAATAATGCCTAGGCCCTTTATGAAATACCTGAAGCTTCAGAGCATGTCACTGAGTGACTGAGTGTGGGAGATGGTGATAAAGTTGTCAAGCAAAATGGCTGCCTTTGCCTTATGATTATTTTATATATGTGCATATGTGACTATATATTATGAGCACAAGCACTGCACCCTAAGGTTTAGCAATCATATTTCTCATTATTCTTGTCTCTTTACAAGGCTCATTCAACTACAGAAAAATAAACATTTGCATTCAGTCTCCTCCAGAAATAAGATCTCACAAACATCAGGATGATGCAGGTGTTTAGGATGCTGACATATCATGTAAAAACCAAAAAGGTTAAAAAGATTTATCCATCAGAAGCAATAAACACAACTTTCTTGATTAGTGCAAGGCTGGGAATGCAACTCTCATGCCACTGCTTGCATTTGGTAGTTTCTATTCTGTGATTAATTGTTTACATGGTGTTCAGTGTTAAGCACCAGATAACACATTATTCTTAGTGCTATGACAATATTCCCTGTTGACATCTTTTAGCTGTCTACGCTTCTTGCAGCAGACTTGGCAAACATTTCTTGAATATCTAATGTTTGCTCACTCATTCTGACTACACATTCCAAGTACAATGCTAAAAATCTAGTTGGATGAGATCTCAGATCCCATTTTTGTAGCATACATGCAAAATCTTCTTGCACAGCCCTAAATTATTAATTTCAGATTAATTAGATACTCTGGCTGTACACATTTAATGGAAATACCTCAAGAAAAATGCTGTATTTACAGTACTTTTCAGGCACGTTTATCTAAATTGACAACAATCAAAAGAAAGGTATTGAAATGTGTCAGTGTCAGTGAAGCACTAAAGCAGCCTTAAAAAATAAGAGTCAAATGTGCATATTGTATTTCTGCCATACAGCTCCCATTGCAGTGAATGCAGCCAATTAGATTTGCTGCTCACCTAAAGCAGGATTGACTTGCCTGTCTGAAATATCATAACAAAACACCTACTTTTCTACTTATCTTTTAAGCATTTCCCCAGTGAGCAATATCCAAGCACAATAGAACTACTACCACATTTAAAGCAAAAGCTGCTTCGACCTTTCTAGTGCCTCTGGTTCTTTGCCCCTCTCTACTCAGGCTTTACATCAGAGAAACACAGACTGGCTGGGCAGCTGCTTACACATTCCGTGGACACGTCACTGGCTCACTGACTTTGTTTAGATAAATGGTGATTATCCTTTTCTTCAAAGAAAAATAAAGCAGCCCAAGAAGCTGTCACGCTGTCATTTGGCCTGCAATAACACAGTGAATGTGCAGGGCACAACCATGAAAGATTGGGGTGCATGTGAGTACCTGATATAAACAGAAATGAGATATACTTTGATAAATTACAGCCAAGGACTGGGCTTCCAGCCCTTTTTTCATAGAAGCTGACAATTTTTTCATGTTATCTGTTTGACAGGAAAAGAATATCTGCCATCTGCTAACATGCTACTTACATCAATCTGGTGGTCAGACGTAATGGCAGAGAAGGGAAAGAGGCAAACTGCTGTGCCTGAGGGCACTTCCCAATGCTGTGAGCTAAAATGCAGCACACAAAGGACACAGCAACCAAGACAGATACTATCCAAGACTCTCTCTCCACACTGAGAAGTGGGCCCAAATCCTCACTGTGATAGCAGGATACTGCAGCAGGAGAGATACCACTGATGGGTGACAGGAAAACCATCACAAGATTGGCAGTGTCAACAGAATCACGTTTTTTGACTTTAGAGACATGTACAATAGTACAGTCACCCTGGAGTCTACATGTTCCATGTGAAACAAAGAGCAAAGCAACATGGGCATCACCATCCCCTCTAGTACTGTACAAACCAGGCCCATGTTCCTTCAAAGGAAAGAAAGGCTGTGTATTTGAAAAACGAATGGAGACTCTTCAGAGATACAACAAAATACTGGATCAGCAGAGAAGACACACACATCACGTACCTGTGCTCCAAGAACATCCAGTTTCCTCAGAGATATCAGCAATAAGGTCACCCTCTGAGAACAGCAGCCCTATGGCAGGTTAATATTAATCAGACAATCCTCTAGTTAAATATTTAAGGGGAAAAAATGGAGGAAAATATATAGTTAGTAATAATTGTCCCACAGTGGATGATAAGGTAGCCAATGTTTTAATTTTATACAAGGGAAAGTTTGCACACCTTTCAGCTCAAGGAGCTATGAAGTGTGGCAGGAGTCCATCTGCAGAGCAATAAATTCATGTATTGCATGAACAGCTTTGGCTGAAAGGATTTTCTTCTGGATCCCTAATATTCAGATAGAGTAGAAATTTGCACCTGTCAGCTTTCAGCTAAAAGGCTACTCAGGGAATGCTGGATCCCAGAAAAGAACACAGGAGCAGTTTGTGAGTGACTACTCATAAAGGGAAATAGTAAACATCTGATATAGTCCTGTCCTTTGCTCTGTCCTCCAAGTAAGTATCCACTGGACCCATTTTGCCTTGGTATGCCCTGAGACATCTCCAAAGGAACCTGTTTTGAAGAAGGAAGCAATTCTGTGAAAGTAAAACATTTCAGATCCAACTGCCATAAAAAAAGTGCATGACAGGCAAAAACCAAGTTAAAAAAGAAATAAGGATGTTACTATATGCAAGTAGCCTTACTTAAAGAGAAATAAAAGAAGTGATTGGGGCAATTTTGCTTTTGTAAAGCACTGAAAAATTCCACTGGTTACCAAACATACAAGATAATCTCACAGATTCTGCCATTAATGAATGAGGAAGCTGGCTGGAGTATTTCCTCTTGACATTTTAATACTGCTAATAAATAATATACTAACAGACCCAATTTCATAACACTAAATAAAATTAAAAAGATTCAATATTCAGAAAGCTTTTTTATAGAAATAAACGGATTTAGTTCTCAGTCAATTTTCTGTTCCCCAGCTCTATGAAGTTTGTATTCCCCAAGTCAAGAGACAGTAGAGAAAACCTGCAGGTCTTGTTCACACAAATCAACAAGCTCTGAGCTCTATATTGCTGTTCCCAAGCTGATAAATTAAACAACAACCACAGGATCTACAGATTCTCCTCACAAGTCTGATGCCCACACAAGTTTTGAATTTCTGCTCTCATGTAACATGTAAAAATTACAGAAGAACAGCTAGAAGAACAGAAGTACAAAGTAGGTGCTAAGCATTTCTACTTATGGAATATTTCAAGTTGTTTTCCACCTTAAACCAGGATTAGCATTCAGCGCAAAGAAAGTGAGATGGACTTGGAAATCTGACCTGTGTTTTCTCCAGCCTTCTTTCGGCTGGAAGAGTGTGCTGGAGAGCTGAGAGCACTGCCATATGGACAATAATGACAGTCTGTTCAGTGTCATCCTCCTGCAGTATTCTGAAACACATGCAGCTGTTTAGAACTAATTGTTATCTGATCAGGATCACTCAGATAATATACATGCCTCAGAAGTGACAGAAAAATCAGTATCCTTTATATATTATATTCCTTCTCTTTTGAATAATGCAAGGTTCAACATCTAAGTATAACTCTGTGGTTACTATTCTTTTCTGACAGCGAAATATGAAAGGGTTTATTTTCCTCCCTACAGATGCAGATTTCAAGGGCAGTGAAGCTCATGCTTTTCTTTGCCAGAAAATTGTTGTGATCTGAATACATTTTAAGAAAAATCACCGTGCTAGCAAGTGATTAAGAAAGAAAACATCGTGTATTGGCAGCAAACAAATGAAAAACAAATAATATAGATGGATACAAAAGCAGCTTAAAGAAGAATTCTAATCCTGTTCTAAATTAAATAATGAGAAAAAAGGAGATGCCTAGTGGGAAAAAAGTGCAATGTAATCTGTTCTGGCCTGTTGCTCCCACCCATAATTCAATTTACTGCCTTGGAGTTCCTCCTGCCTTACCGAGGTGCAAGCCAGAGCAGCATGAATCCCTGAGCCCGTGCCTCAGGGAGAGCTCAGTGGCTGAGGGAGCAGACAGGAGTTGCTGCAGTCCTCTGTACCCTCTGCATCCCAGCACTGCCTAAAGCATCACAACTTACAGGCTAGGGTGGCTCAGGGCTGCACTGCGTTGCCAGACCTTTAGAGGGGAACCTGAGTGTCCTTCTGTGACACCTGCAAAGCTGAGAAGACCACAGGACCATAACACAGGAGTCCCCAGAGCACTCTGAAGAAGGAAAAAACAAAGAGAAAGGAGGGAAGTTGTGTCAGGAGGAGCTTGGGGGTTGAGTTAGAACAAGAAGGCTGTAGGTCCTAGTGATGAAATCTGGCTTGTAGTCTTGCTTTAGGCCACCTGCCATGCCAGACAAGCTCACATCACCAGCAGAACTTGAGCTGCAACAAACCTCTTTTTGCAGAGACTGTGCCACTGCTCCAGGTCCTGCTGGGTCTCTAGAGACACTAGCAGCTGCAAGAAGCAATTTAAGATCCTGGGCTGCACTGTTTGGAGTGCAAAGTGTGAACACAGGAGTACAAGACAGATGGACCTCACTTCAAAGCTGGCCCTGCTTTGACCTTTTATAGTTGGAGCAGATGATGCCACTTCCAACACAAATGATTCTATGACTTTATCGGCTGTATTTTCCTGGGTGGCTTCATTGCCACCTCACACTTGCTCTACATGCTTGAAGGCTGCTAATGTCTTTTATCACCTCATCACTGCAATCCCTTTCTTCATTTTCCTATAAAAACAGGAATAGCTATAGCCACCACTGGCTCCTCTTGCTCTCCCAGCTTTCCTCATTGACCTCACAGCCCCTGCCACATCCTGTCTGCTAGAGCAATCTCTGGCAGGACACACAACACTATGTCAAGCAGGAAAGGTTTTGGACCAAAGAGCTGAGATCATGCTGATAAACAAAACGTTTTCTGAGTCACAAACACTTCCTTGCTCCCATCTGTCTCCCTGATGGAATGTAAAATAGCCAATCTGAGTCATATCTCTTCTAAACCCTTTTTAAAAGGAACAGCTTAAATGGGACAAAGCACCCAGTTTTGGAGAGAGCTCTTTGTAAAAGTTGGTGACAATTTTTAAAGTGTTGGAACTCTTTTCAAAGACAGCATTTTGCACAGATGCACCAGTCTGTACGGTTTGTTGTGTCACTTGTACAAAGTAATGATTATGATCAGGAGCGAAGGGAACTGAGAGACAGGAGATCCAATCTGGAGTCTCTGCTCTGTCAGACCATACTGCAAAGGTTGGCCTCAGAAGCTGAGGTGCCAGTGCAGCTGCATTTATCCTGGAGTCCACTTTTGAACAAAACAAGACATTTTCCTTTTCAAACCTGGGCGTTTTGTATGTGCACACACATCTGGGACTGCACGTGTACACCCAAACTCATAATTGTCAAGGACACAAGACAGGTCTGATACACAACCAGCAGTGGCCTTTCAGTCACACCATTACTCAGTATGTATCCCAACTGCAATGTTCACACTTATGGAGCTTAGCCTAGCTTATAATCAGTGCAGCACAATCAAATTTAGCCTGACTGAGAAAATGAGAGAGGGGCACTCATAGAGGTGACTTCCCTGGAATCTGTCTGTGACTACACAACCTGAGCTACCTTGTTGTGTTATCATCTTCCAGAAACAATTATTCTAGAAAATGCTATCAAAATATCAGTTAACTGAGAAACCTATTCAGAGGCTGAGAATGACATGAGACTGAAGCAAGCTGAAGACACAATTAAAGGATTTCTTTAACAGCGGGAAATTCATTTATTAAAGCATGTGTTTAAGGTGACTAGCAAGAGTTCCTATGGAATGACCACTGACTCTCTCCTGTGCAAGAGCTGTAGCAGTTTGGAGCTCCTTAGCAGGTTCAGGAGGACACCAAATGGGTATTCCTGGCTGAAAGGCTCAGACTTTGAAGGGAAAATCCTCCTGAGAGGCTTTCCCAGGACTGCATTTCCACAGCTCACTTACAACCCCCTGCACTGACAGAAAACCCTCCAGGTATATATGAAATATTCAGTCACCACTGCAAAACACATCCAGCTCAGAAAGAATATTTCCATCTTCCTTTTACCACAAGTGACTCTAAAAATAATCTAGAGGGAAAATATCCTTTTATTTTCAGTTGATTAGCTGATTTTATTGTGGCATTCAACTATTTGTTCCCTCTTGACTGAATACTTCCCCGAAGAGAGGTTTGCTTAAACACTGACTGTCCTAATTCAAGAAACATGGAGTAGGCAGAGATGGTAAATATAATGCACCAAAAAAAGCCACAAGGTCCATGGATCACTTTTCTCTTTTACTGGCAGGAACTGGAATTTCCATTCTATAGGAACAGTTCTCATTGTGAAAAGTTTTTTTTAATACTAATGGTGTAAACACAAAATTTCATGCAGAACAGGAACACATTAACAATCTTCACCACTGGGTAGGGAGACAAGGGGAATTGTAAGAGCTCAGGCAAGGAAGGAACCAGAAAGCAAATCTGCTAGACTGGGATTTACCTACTCTACCTTTGGATTGCAGAAAGCTTAATACAACTCCCAGGAGACGGAAAAGCTTAAGGTTGCTCATGGAAGTCCTGAGCAGGCTGCTTCCCTTCCAGGCTGCCGCTGGACAAGAACTGCTCAGGTAAACTTGCTTCTCACCTGTGCTCAGTCAAAAGTGTCCACAGCATTCACACAATTCCCTTTAATCAGATCACCCTTTTGTAATCTGGATGGAAAATGCCTGACCAGGGCTTCTTACTTGCTTGGAATTGTTAGTGTGCAGCTCATGGAGTTGCAGGGTCACAATTAGATCATTTGTAAAAATCTTTAGCAAAAAAGGAGCACTCCCGTTTCTTATTAGCATGTCATACCTAAGAATCCAGTTCCATTGTCTCAGGCCAGATACATAAAAGGGGAAGTGTGAAGAGCCCTAAACTTGGCTTTTAAAATTACTTTTTACTCCATTTTCTTTCCAATATTCTAACAATGAGCTTATTTAAATGGAGTAGCTTGTTACACTGCCTAGCACAGAAATAACATTAAGATGATATAAAGATGAAATAAAAGATGATAATCCACCCTAAGTAAGCTGCTGCGAGTCATTTAAAGTAGGTGATGTTTTACTTTTTTAATTAATTAAAAAAATATTCCTTTTACAGCACTACGTTTTTACTGCAAGTCAAAATGTTGGTATGCTAGAATAGGAATGTGTTTACTAATCAGAGCTAAGACTAAAATCCACCATCCTCACAGGCAAAACAGCAAAACAGGCACTACACCCAAGAAGCAATGTCTCCCTGTGGAAACAAGCATAATCAATTTGGGCTGAAACTGGTTTTTGAACTACATATGGGAAACAGCATGTGAAAAATACTTAAATAACCAGGAGGGCCACAGGATTAAAATTCATTATTTCAGGAATATTTAAATAGGCTCACCCACAAAACATATTTCTATTTCTGCCTCAGATAACAGTGATAATTTCATGGCACATTGGAAACAATAAGTTACAGCACAGTTTTCAGTCTCCCAGTAACAAATATTAATGTTGATACCAGAAAGTCGTGGGCTCAGAAAGGACTGTTGCTTGGGTGGTGCCATTCTTAAAACACTTCATTCAGTTTTATGTTGCAGAATTGCAATAGAAACTTAAATTCCTGGTTTCATTCTCCACAGACAAGAACAAATACCTTTCTGGAAAATGAATGGAGACTTGTCACAGTGTGTGCTTTAAAGTGATAGATCAAGGAATATCTAGGCTGTTCCTCTAAGGATGTGGCCATGACGCAAGTCAGGTGTGAACTTAGAGCTGTTTGTCTCCAGCTGGGTGGAGTCCAGGAGACTAGCTCTGGAAGGTGCTTTTCTCCAGTGGACTCACAGCCCTCCAAGTTGTCCTAATGCTGACTTTTAAAGAAATGCATTAAAACCCAGGATGTTTCACAATGGCTGAAAGGTGCTGTGCTGTTTAAACCACTGAGCAGGAGAGAAAAAGATGGCTGGGAGGGATAGCTTCTGCCTTAAGTTTTATTATGGCAACTTATCTCTTTCTATCTACCAACAATCTTTTTTGCATATTTATTCTTCCCCAATTCTTTACTCTCGACCCCCAATGGAACATTTATCTCCATATCCAATAGCCCAATCAGCTACACATTATTAGCTCTAGATTGCAGGTCTGAATTGCTCTGTTTTAGTTTCAACACTTGGATGGAAGGGATGGTGGCACCGAAATGAGGTGGTGCTACTTCTATGTGAATGATACCACTGGATGAGCTAACAGGCAGCATTCATCGCCCATTTATTTGGCAGCGGAGACCACCAGTCCTAATTCAGCACTGTGGTCTGACAAGTGTATGATTGATAGCACCTCACAAAAAGCTGTTTTGAGTATTGTTGCAGGCAAGGAACTGTTCAACAAGTTGCCTACTGATTCTAGACACTACAAAACTTGAAAGAGGAAAGCAAGCACTAATGTCAGCACAAAGGCCATTTTAAAACATTTTCCTGCTTTTCAAACCCCCCTCAAGCATTTTACCCCTGTGAGTTTATTCTTTGAACTTTGGCACTCTGGCCTCAGTATAGCAAAGGACTTGTAATTCAGCACATTAAACATTAAAATATTCTCACCCATAGTTTTGCCTCCTTCACGATCACTTTCATTTTCGTAGTTATTTCCTCAATATATGATTGTTATTCCAGTGGAAATAAAATCGGAATTTTTTTATTGTATAGGAGCAGCTAAGGATTTGGGTGGGTCTAGTTTGGAGAAGAGGAGGCTGAGTACCAACCTCATCGCTCTCTGCAGCTTCCTGAGGAGAGCATGTGAGGGGGAAGGTGCTGAGCTCCTCCCTCTGGATGCATGGGACACATGGGAATGGATGGAAGCTGATCCAGGGGACACTCAGACTGGACACCAGGAAGCATTTCCTTGCAGAGAGGGTGCTCAGACACTGAACAGGTTTCCTTGGGAGGCTGTCAGTGGCCCAAGCTCACAATGTTAGAGAATCACTTGGACAGAGCCTTAGCAAGATGCTTGAACATTGGGTCAGCCCTGAAGTGCTCCAGCAGCTGCAGGGGGATCACTGCAGGTCCCCTCCAACTGCAGAGCTCCATTCTGTTCTCATTTATCTCTAGTTAGGGGTTGACAATAAACAGGAGCTCTGCTTTGAAAGCCACAGGGATTTAATTCAGCCCTTCAGGCTGTTTCCGTTATGCATTTTTCACATCATAAAATAAACTAACCTTACATGGGACTGTAAAAAGTCATATACACAGTCAAAGATGAATCCTGGAGAGCTTTCTAAAATACAGGTCAGAAAATACTTTGAAGTATAAAAATTAAAATAATAACTTTCTGTTGTAGAAAATAAGTGGATTGTCAAAAAGCAAGATATTGCAACCCTCTCCCCCAATTTGGCAGAATTCAAAAGTAAATGGTAATTCCACCCTATACTTTCATACTACCAATGCATATTTGTGCTTATTTATGTTTCCAGATTAATATACGAGGTAAATATAGCCAATAAAAGATAGTAAAAATCTGTTAAAAGATTTTTCAAAGTTCCCTTAGCTCATAAATTTCAGCATCCATAGTAATGGCAGTCCGAATGCACCAGACAATGTATTCAGAAAAAGGATAAATGAATGTCTTGAACCTAACACTATTTTATCAGATGTCACAAAAATAACCAGAAGAGCAGCATATCTTGCAAACAGGGTTTTTTGATCAGTCATCTCTTGACATAGTATTAAAAAAAAAGCATGGAATGTCCATTTTTCCTCTGACATTTCAAAATTAT
The DNA here is from genome assembly GCA_009812075.1 of Sialia sialis. Classification (NCBI taxonomy): domain Eukaryota; kingdom Metazoa; phylum Chordata; class Aves; order Passeriformes; family Turdidae; genus Sialia; species Sialia sialis. Next base: position 26,348,679 of record VRYO01001366.1, read on the forward strand.
ACTAATGAGATAATCTATCAACAGACAACTGATTTAAAAGAATTATTTTGTCGCAGTGCCAAATCCCCTTCAACTCCTGTTCATTGTGAAGATCACTGCCAGCACAACCACAACTGTTTTCCTGAAGCATTATTTACCCTTTGGAAAACACGTTATTCAAAGAAAACAAACCTTTCCCTGGAGGTAGGTGGTAGAGCCAAGGAAGCATGTTAAAAATCAAACTTTGCATGGGAAAAAAGACCAGGTCCAAAAAGGACTTTGTTTGTGGAAAACAGATTGTTCATCTTTCCCCATAAGACTTGTTCAGTCCGGCAAGAAAATGCTGTGCTCTGGAAGATGTGCAGAAAGAACCAGGTTTAACAAATACCCAAACCCAGGCCAGGATGGTTAGCATTAGCCTTAGACTGGGAAATAACACCTCTACTTGGCCTTCTCTAGATTCCCTAGAGCAGATACTGACAAAACTGAGACTTGTCACAGTAGTCCTCCAAACTGGGCTAGGCAAAACCACTGAGCAGATTTTAAAACAGATACAGCAAGTGGATTGATTTGTATATGCATAAGTCAACACCTGAAGCTGCAGCAGGATACATCCAGTTCCAAGAGCCAGCATCTGTTCCCCTTTAGCAGATCACTCTCCATGCAGAACATGCAAGATGGCAAACACAGTAACAGTGAAAAATCAGTGCTTTATGGACTAGTTCATGGGGCAGCAACTTTCTTTTGCCCTCACATATGCCATACAGGACCTCTGCAAAATGAATGGGCAGAAATGAGTGTACAGATGACCTGGGGGGGTCAGAACTACTGGGTCAGAACTACTGTCACAACCAACATCAGGCAATATTTTCCAGCATTAGGCCATGGTTTTTACTTTTTGACTAAACTGTTTCTTCACCATCTGCTTTTAATCATCCTCACAGGTGACTGGTTTACTGATACCTCCTGCATTCTGTAACAGTTGTTATTTTTAAAAGGTTCCATCCTAATTTTTAAGTAGGTGATAGTAGTTATCCACAGAAAAGGAAGACAATAATCTCCATCAGACATCCTAGCAACAGTTTCATTAAAAAAGTAAAAAAATAGGCTATAGGTAAGGTTTGACATCAATATGAATTAGGTGCAAAAGGAACTTCCAACATGCTTGTAACTGGTGATGCACTGAGACCCAGGCAAACAACTGGCAGAGCTGAGAAGAGGTTTTTTTTGTTATAACAGCCTGCTAAGCAAGTCCACATAGCGGTGGGGAAATGCAATCCAATGAACACATCTATTTGTGACTCCTTGTGACATCAGTAGGTTTCTGAGCACTCATTGTCAATGCAGGCAGTATCCCAGATGAGCATACACATGGGGTTCTCACACCTGAGTCTTTCCAGACCGGGGACATTTCAAAACTGGAAGGAAACCTCATCTTATTTGATTCCAGCAGCTGGCTAAGTATTGAATTTCCCTGCTATCAGAATGTGCTTTGTGTCAGTGAAGAGAAGCTACCATCTCCCATGACAACAAACCTGCCATCTTCCCTGCACTGGGAGCAGGAGCTGCAGGGGACTCTGCAGTTGGTACAAGGACCATGCTTTCCTACTTTGGAGGAACGAAAGAACATCACACACAGAAAAACACAGAGATCACAAACGCACATCACATCTTTCCTTTCTCCTTAGAAGTTCCAGGAAACCTTTGGTAAAAGATTAGGGGAAAGAAGGGCCAGTTTATATGCAGAATTCAAACAAAAGATGCCATCCACACTGAACCTATGGGACATTTCAGCTGAACCATTCAGCAGCAGCTACTGAAATTCCCCCCTTTCCAAACAATGCTGGGTGCAGGGAAAGATCTGAAAAGCATTCAGCCTGCCCCTCAACACAGAAAAACAGCTCTGAGAGCTACAGTATGCTAAATACAGAAAATAACAGACTACATCCTGGAAGTTTGGAGGTGAAAAAGAATACATTTGGTTATTTGTCACCATGACAAAACAACATTTCTATCTCCCCTATATTTTGCAGTATTTTATCCAGTCTGTTTTTAAATTCCTGAAGATTGGTACTTCCAAGCCTTTCAGTGGTTCCCACAGCATATTTAATTGCAAATGCCAGTCGATGTTCAGCTGAAGCATGAACTTCTTCATCTCAGCCATTTTCTGCTACAGCTCATGGCAGAAAAACATTTATTGCAGCTCTGTACCACTGGCATTGGGGATGTTTATGCAGGATGTGGATTATGGCATCTTGAAGACCTTTGTAATTGTGTGACAAGTACCCAGCCTTTCGGGGGAACTGCTCTTCCCCAGAGCGTGCAGCATCCTGAGGGAACCTCTCAACCCTCTACAGAAGCAACTGCTTGCTTACACCAAGATCTGGGGGTTAAGTCAATAAATCATATATTCAATTTGGGGTTTTGTTATGTTTTTTCTTGTTTGTAAATTACGTATTAATAAAAAGCAAACATAATTGTTCATTTATGCATAGCCCTGTGAAAAGCTTTGAACACTATTAAGTCCTCTGCAAACACTACCTTACATGATTCCTGCTACTGGTTTCCTCTAAGTCAAGGCCAAACAGCATGATTTGACTTGAGTAGCCATACTCACCTGACCTGAACTCTAAATACACACTTCGAGTCACTCTAGCTCTATGATGAAATTAGGTATCTTAAGCTTAATGTAACTTTGTATGTTGAGCTTAACCCTGTAGTTAGCATTTTGCTTCCTGAAGCCCTACAAGGTTGAAAAGCCCTCCCCAGCAGCACACACCATCGCTCGTGGCCAGGGCAGCTCTGCAGTTCCAGCTTAGCAGAGCAGAACCAAGCCAGTTTCTGCTACACCACACAAATCCAATGCAGATGATCACTACATATGCACTGGCCCAGAGTTCAGAGCTGCACTGAGAGATGCCACTGTTAGTTGCTAGATGGAAAGCTATGACTCTGTTATCTTAATATGCCTGACACATGTTTCACTTCCCTGGCCCCTAAGGGACACAGAAATTGCATACAAGAACACCAAAAAAAAGCCAAGCAAATGTATGTCATGATGACTTGATGTTGCCTTTTGCCTAAAGCGATCTGACATAATTAGCCATCTCACAAGTAAAACCTTTATGTTTTATTCTTTTATCAATTTAAAATAAAAAATGTACATTAGCATGGGTAGCTTGTCATTTTAATACACTTTGATGTTTGCAAGCTTTGAAATATCATGCTCAAATGTGTATGCAAATTTGTGTTTCAAATTACATACTCATTAGTTCTTTTGGAACATCTTCCTAATATTCACAAAATGTTTATAGTTATTTTCCTGAATTGCTTTAGAATGAAACCTGGTATATAAAAGACAAATGAAATCCATTAACACTCAGGAACTCTCTTAAACACCACATTTAATTTCTAAGGATGTCATAATTTGTCACTTCAAAAAAGTTCCAAGCGTCCATGCAGACCCCATCTGATAGCACAATAAAAATCACAGGCAAATAGTTTGTGCCATAGTACTATCAGCCTCCAGAAATGCCCACCTCCCTTACCTGCTCACCTGAAAATCCAGTTGCCTTTATTACTGTCTTCAATGAATGTTTTGATGCATATGAAATACTAGTTCATATCCTCAAAAGGAGTGAAATTGGGATCACTGTCTAGATTTCAGTGGAACAAAGCAAATTTACAGCAATTATGAATATGAATAGTTTTTTCCTTTGTTATCCACCTCCATTAAACACATGGGTAACATTTTAAACTCAACTGAAGTAAAAGCCAAACTGTCAAAAATAAATACACAAACCCAAATGCCAGAAAGTTCAACTTTAGGATGAAACCTGAGGCTCATTAGTACATGCAGTATGAGAGGAAAGAAGAGCTGGAAGGGAGCACTGGGTGATCTGGTAGCTGTCACCACCCTGACCAGCAGCAATGGCATGGAAATGCTCCCAGACAGAGGCTGCTCTCACCTGCATCCACAGATATCCCTTCTTGGAGACGACTTTGCAATTCCCCCAAGCTAATTGTCACTAACATATTTTTCCTAATGTCTACTTACAAACATTGCTTCTCTACATGATGTGTCAGAGCCTGAAAATGCTGAACATAACCGAGGAAATCCCCAACTGATAATGCGCCCTGCCCTGATTAAGAGGAAAGAATCTGCAAAGCAGCCACTATAAATAATACACAATAAGTACTGAACCTGTGCTGTACCTGTGTATGCAGGAGGAATTTGGCCCAGAGGCACCACTTCCCCTGCTCTTATATTTTGGATTAAACTTGCCGTCTTTAAAACAGAAAAAAAAAAAAAAAAGATTGAGGCCAAGTCCATCAAAACAAAAGCTGGCCAAGTTTCCTACCTAATGCACATTTTTGATGTCACAAAAGCAAACATAACAAAGATTCCTATGTCAGCACTCATGATTGCAGCCCTGAGTGCAAAACAAGCTTTTTAGTATTAACAAACCTACAACAATATGTTATGGGAGTTTTAGTGACTTGAAACTAATGCAAATCTTCTTCATTAAACTTTTTTCATTAAGAAGCAAATCTGTGCAGCAATTTATTCCAGCATGAAAGCCGACAAGTGGAGTGTTACAGAAACACCAGTAATGCAGCTCTTTGCACCTTCCTCTAACAGGGCTGGGTCTCTTCCTACAGGCACACCACAGCAATCCCAGTTCAGAGAGTGGGAGTAACTCAGTATTTGTAGCACTGTCTCACAGTTTGACATCTGAAATGGAACAGGCTTAGCGGAACTCTAAGAGTTAATTTTACAGGTATTTAAAAATAAGATTCCGGAATTCTTTGCTTTGCTTTACAGCATCTCAAGGCAAGTAATTATCTAGAAGAGTGGGAACACAGTGACAATCCATAGGACTACTTTCCGAAGTCATAACCAGAAATATTAGTCAGTGGTAATTCTAAAAAGAAAACTGTGAAATTATTTTGAAGCCTTTCTGGATTTTTCTTTGACTTTAGGGTTGTTCCATCCCTGCTCCATATTGCTTTAGGATGGGAGATGAGGCAGCTTGCTGGGCTACATCCCAGTACCTCTGCCTGAAGTCAGCTCTCAAGGGAGCAGTTTGGACAGGCAGAGGAAGCATGCTCTGAGCTCACTGTAAATACAGACAAATGCAAAAACAGCACTGCAGCTGGTCCAAAGATGCCCTCTTCTCCTGGTCTGGAGCAGTGGCTAGCAGACACACACACACCCCCCCCCCCCCCCAGTCTGTGCTAATGGACTCTTTTTCATTTATTTCAGCCAGAATTTTTCACCAACTGAAGCTCACTCTTAAAACAGGAAATACGTATAACTTGTCTTATTAAACACGTATTGATATTTGAAGGCACAATCTGAGTAATGTTGAAGTCTGAATAATATCCATGCCAGCCTTCTACCAGAGTTATAAAGCTAATCATTTTATTAGAAGACATATGGTTGTTACTAATAATAGTCTGGTTGTTTTACTGGAAATACAAGCCAAGTGATCACACAGATTACAGTTTGTGCCAACAGCATTTTATATTGCAACCTCCTCAAAAGTTGGCCTTGGAGATGGAAAGGTCATTTAACAAGCAGGCAGAGCTTTCTGGAGTTGGAGTGCTTCCACACATCCTGGGCAACTACAAGCAAGCAATTTTGAACAAGGTCCTCCAAGACTGCCTGCACCTCAAGATCTGAAATCCTGCTTTTGAAAATCCAGTCAAGTTCTCATCTACAACTTATGCACCAAATCATATTCAAGCTAAATGAAAGGAGGCCTTAGTATCAAAGCAATGTTTAAATCTATTTACTAGATCACCTAATAGAGATGATCTTGTAAATAGCTTTAAAAATTAATCTTGGAGAAAAGAAGGAACTCTTGTGTGTGTTTGACTACACTAACACAGGATCCACAGACAACTAAAGGGCAGAGAGGTGGCAAATATTATGTGAAGTCAGAAGAAACGGAAGACTCTTTAATAAATTTTCATAAAAAAAAAAAAAGACTAATGTCAATACACGACACCAACAAATAACAGGAGTGCATCCATAATAATGATGGTGCTAATTGTTCAACTATAAAGCAAGCAACAAATGCTAAATTTTAATTCAAATTCACTCATCATCCTTAGTGATTTTCGTGAATTTGCAAATCTTACAATTGTGTACAGGTGCAATGACACTCCTTTTAAAAAGAAGACAATTTACAAATAACTCATTTTTAGGATAAATGTATGTTAGATGTCTACCATCTCAGGGCAAATCTGACAGGCTGTCAAGTGCTTTAAGCACATCCCATGAATGATGAACAAACTGTCCAGAGTTACCAAGCAAGTGGGAGCAATACACCTCAAGAAATTGGGTTAGAGCTCTCTTGGCTAGTAGCACAATTATGACAGCAACAGGACAACTCACAGCTAGACGAGCTGCTCCTGAGTTCCATCAGGAATCCTTTTGCAGAGGAAGCAACTGACTGGGCAGAGAAAAACAGCACTCTAAACTATCTGCTCAGATTTCATCCTGATTATAAAATAAGTTTTATGGGTTGGTGCTTACAGAGAGGATTTTCTTGGTTATATCCAAGTCACAAGCTTGAAGAGACAATCCCAGCTCTCACACCCTCTCCTCATCTGATCAGTGCTCCAATCTCTTAACCATCTCTGTACTCATTTCCTGCATTCTTTCCAGGACCTTGGAGTTATTTGCTAACTTTATCCATATTTTTTTTCCTACCAAATGAAGCAAGTTCAACTATTCCCTACTGATTAATGCAGAGAAAATCCAATGTTCTATTCCTACAGTATTATCCAACATGTACATGGTTCAGATGAGAATATGTTTTGACAGTGCAGTATATATACATATATATATATATATATATACATTTCTTCCCTACTGAAAAGAAATTGGTCAGTGGAGTTAAAATAGCACCTGGTTGTATAATCTGTCCCACAGGACAGTATTACTCCGAATTCTCTGTTACACCCTTTAGCTCTTAACACACTCCAAAAAAGTGGGCCAGGTCTAGGAGAAGGGAGTACTCAATCAATACATGAGTGGCATCCCTCACCAAGAATTTCAAAGACCCTCACTGCTCCCTAACCCTGTTATCACTCATGCATAGGTGTTATATCATCATAACCTTCTGGAAGATTGATTTATCTGTCCTACTGAAAGTTGCTTACTTGTCATGATCTTGGCAGATAATCTGCTACTCACCTTGTCTGAAAAGTTATGGTGTCATTCACACACTGAGTTGCAATTTTTTACACTAAAATAACAAAGAGTAGGGAGGTACATCCTTCCTTCTGCAGACAGGAGTTGAGTGATACACTTATTCACAACACAATTCTAACGAAGTTAGATAACTGCCAAAATAATAACAATACAGACAAATCTCCATCAAAACATCAACCGCAAGGTCAAAAATATTCTGAAAGTTGTTTAACAACATATATCATGTCTCTTCTCCTAAGTGCTTTTAGCTGGTTCACAGTGATTTGAGACTTCTTCCCAAACCCAGTGCGTTCTCCCAATTGAATCTCAAACTCCTCCTTGGAGCACCCTGTGGGTTTCATTTGGCTATTGGCGTCAGAGGAATGGCATGATGACGGAATGAGTGAGTGAATCCTGTAGTAACAACAATGAGGTTACTAGAGCTATTTCCCTATGCCTGATTGTCTTTTCTCTCAGTTCCATTAAGGGCATTTCTCTTTTTCTGTAAATCATCTGCCAGACTACAGCCTCTCCTGGATCTCAGCAGACATCCACAGCCCCTCCTGCTTTCCGTAGCTCTGATTTATGAAGCCCTTATTGGGATTGACTTAATCTATCACAGGGATTCTTTTTCCTCTCAGAATCCAGTTCAGCAGATGTGATAAAGCACCAGTGTAAGAGGCTTTTTCCACTCCTGCTGCCGGAGGATGTGCTTTACCACACTAGGTGTGAATTATTGCTTACATTTGGAGTTTAAGTAAGCCTGGGCAGGGAGAATGAATTACAAAAGTGAACTGTGGAGATGACAAACATGCAGAATACACTGGCTCAAACTCCTGGTAAAAAGCAATTAACTGTTTTTTGACAGGAGAAAGCAGAAGATAAAGCTTGTGTTAGACTGTCCAAAGCAAGTAACCCAGTACAGTTAAACACTGAGGCAGAGACCAGGTGCCTCTTCAGAAAGACTGGCTTGTAATTATTCTTTCCTTTCCTACCTTGTCAGGTAGGTTTGTCCAGCTGCATTCCTTTGGTTAGTCTCCAAGCCACTTTGCCCAAGAGACACTATCAAGACTTGTTTATGTGAAAATTCAAGAACAAAGTTTGGTCTTGCATTACACATTGCATTGTTTGGCCAAAGACTAAATGCGTGCCACTTGAAATATTTTCAGGTGCTCCCAACATATTTTAGTATTTCCAGATTCAGCAGCAAATTATTTTTTTTAATTCAATTGTCTACATAAATGTAACATCAATAAATGGTTTACACATTGTTTCCATTGATTTGCCTTCACACTGTACCCTTGGTAAGCAGAGGTCTGTATTCAGAAGACGTATCTCTGTCTCGTGTGAAAAGACAGAGATGTGAGAGAAGTTAATTTGTTGACAGTTCATCACATTAATTAACCTGAAATACTGGATCATTGAGATACAACCTACTTCTCTACTAAGTGCTGCTTCTAGTACAGAAGAGGAGTTACTGAGAGTCTTTCAAAAGAAACCTATTAAATACCATAATTGGTTTATGATATTCTCAGTTTTACAATTTATAAATAAGATGGCATGCATGAGAGATTAATCTGCAAATCTGCCTCCAAAGAAGAACTCTTTTGAGAAGAGGCACATTTGAGAATGCCTCTTCTCCCTATCGAGAGAGAGCTGTAGAGCTCTGGAGTTAAAGCACCATTACTCAGTGTTTGAGAGCTTTCAGTCAGCCACAAAGATATGAAAATCAAGATCTAACAGTTTGAAATGTGTCTGAGTAAGGAATGGGAAGCAAACTCCTGCGAGTTCATCTGAAATGACACATCACAACGAATCAATTCCATACTTTGTGGGGGGAGAAGTTTTGCATTTACTACGTTCCTCCTACACCTCTGGCCCAGTATCAATTCAGGCAATAGTAACAACTTCCATTCACTGAGAAGAATATCACAGATGTCAACTTCTTGCTGTAATTCTTCATCCATTCAATTCAACTCTTATGGAATGACAGCCAGCATTTTTGAAATCAAATATAGCCTTTTGCAATTTTATGCAATGTATTGAGCATCTCTATCCATAATGATTTCACTTAATACTCTGGAGAAGACTACCTATTTACTACATCTTCCTCACTGGGCTTATATAAATTGATACGTAACTATGTAATATTTTCTGTGTGTCCCAAAGCACATGAAAATGTGATAAGAGCAGTAAGTAAACATTAAACCTTTGGTATGTTGTAGATAAACAACCAAAGGGAGGTGGATTTGGTAGCTAAAAGCCTTGGGCAAAGTGAGATCCATTAATAGCTTCAGTTCATTTGTTTGGAAGGAACATAATTGGTTTGACTGAGATTCAAAGATATCTGATCTTTTTCTTACCCATTAAAAAAACAGATCAGCTTAACTGGTGACTTGCACATGATTTCACAGCTTATCACACTCAAGGGGTAACAGGATTTCTAAAAGCTTAAAACCTCAGCTTAGCTAACTGGTTTTCCAAATACACATGTTATTTTTAAGAAGCAGGTGCTAAGACAAATAGCTTTAGAACAAGGTTTCAGAACTACCAAAGTGAGCACCTAAACATGACACCAGCAGTGCTGGATCCTTTTCTGGTTTTATTTTGGAATATCCTGAACTTTATTTGATATGTTTTGTAGTCCTGCTATAGCTCAGTGTTTTGGCATGGTTGAGCACAGGACATGTATCAGTGATGTATGTACTAAGAGCTGGTACTTTCTTGAGATAGAGCTCTTTTTCCCTCCACTGACTGATCTTTATATCAATACAGGACTTCCATCAAGATGGAAGAGAAAGCACAAGAAAATCTGCTAGCATCTGTGCTAGGCTTTACAGATTTATCAAAAGAAATACAGTGTGCCAGCAAGGAAAGAGAAGAAAATAGCATTTAAAAACAAAAACAAAAACTACCCCAACCACCAAAAAGACCCCTCATAATTCTTTGTATTCTTAATCTATTTCTGGAAGGACCACAGGAAATGCCTGTTCTACTTCAGAGTTGAATCTATTTTGTTCATTTGATTATGATGGTATTTTGCTCAGAGGGTTCAAAGGAATTTAGGAATCTGCATCAGCTCACTGAAAATACACAAAAAGGCAGGCAATGCTTTTCAAAATAAAAACTCCATCAAATTACCCACACCTCTGAAGGTGTTGCTGTGCCCAAGGTGTTCAAAGCCCTTGGAAGCAGAGAAAAGGATTTATTGGTAGGAAGGTCTGTGTGTCTCCATAATATACAGAAGATTACTAAGTGAAACCTCCCCTTTCAGACCAAGAAAGAAGACTTTGGCTCTTTGAGGAAACAAAGTGAATCCAGGCTTAGCCAGAGATGAGAATGTTGGTAATCAGTGAGGCCTGACAGACCTGAGAGGGAAATACAAAGACTGAGGCTTGCAGGGAGGTGTGTGTGTGTGTTCCTGTTTGCTTTTAGCTCTTTTCCCTGCACACTGCCTCTGTACAAACAATTAACTGAGTCTTTTGAGAACAACCTTTGATAACAGTCCTTTCATTTGCTGGATGCAGCTTCTAGAGCAAAGTCACTTACAGAAAGCTACAACACAAAGGTTCTTCTGCAGAAAAAGGCAGTGAACTCCCTATCTGAGAATTGCAAATGATACTCTGAAGTCTGTGGGAGCAGATGCCCTTTTTGCAAAGATGTTCTTAAGAAAGGCTGAAAAGAGCTGGTCCAGCTAAACCTGCTACCATGTCATTGTTAAAATATGTGGAATTCTTCCTTTCACTGTTGCTCAAATCTGGTCTAGATAGCAGAGTAAGGCTATCAAAAAATCTAGGTATACTCGGTTATGTTTCACAGTTCACCTTCAGAAGGAACAGAAATGAAGTCACCTCTCAAATGGAGCAGTTATTCTATGTACACCTACCCTGTGCAGTGGAGGCTGGCTGACCTCACAGACAAACCACCACAAAGCACTCTGGATTCTGTCCATCACATCACTGCTCTGGCATTTCACAGACAGAACCAAGCCAATCTGACCTACTCAACAGAAAGGTCATTCATCCTCCTCAAATCACCTTCATTTATGCTTCTGGATCACTCTGCTATTTATCAGGAGTTAATCATGTACATCAGCTGACTTATCATCCATTAATTACAGCAGCACTTCATAAGTTTCATGACTTTGATTCCTAACTTCTGCAAACTTTCCTAAGTACCTGTGGTTTTTTTCCACAGAAAAGAAGAAGGAAGATCTCCTGGATTTGAAAATATCTAATAAAAATATTTCAGAGAAACATACAGCTTTATTTTCTGTAAGGGACTTCTTAAATAAAAAAGATCTTTCAACCTTAAAAAATCTTGAGCTTTGTGTACAGATCCTTCACATTCATTGCTCTATTCTGCTTTAGTCTTTTTGGGCCATATTGTACTAGTGGTCCTCCTTGCAGAGATTTGCAAAAGCACACCATGATCCCACATTTGACCATTTCATTTCACTACTTCAGTCCCAAGGACTCCTCTGTGTATGCTAATATTTTTTTTTCATGTAGTTGTGGATTTAACACAGATTTTTTAATACCTCCTGTAAATGTTCATATTTCTTTACCATTCACAAAGACTTCTAAAAGTTCTCAAAAAAATATTGCCAATTGAAAGTTTATGCTATAAGCATGAATTTCAACACATTTTATCTAGTACCATCTTATTATCTGAAACAGCCATTTTATCGTCCAGAAATATCTTGCTGTCTCAAATCATATTCTTTACTCCTTTTATAAGCAGCTACAATTCAACTAGTATAAATGTACGCATTTACTTTTCTAAAACCTTCCAAACAATCCAACTTACCTTTAAAGTGTTTAAAAGTGCAGACTGGAATATGTATAAAAGCATATATATTGTCATTCAGAAATGGGAAATCCACTTTTTTCTCATACTCACAAGAAAATAATTATGTCCTTTAAGTGAAGAAAAATGATTTAATGATAGTCCCAGCTACCTTTGCTTGCATAAAGCAGTGCCCAGTCTTGAGCTGAGCTCCCCCAATAATTATGTGGAAATGGCTGTTGTTATTATTAGCCTTGGTTGATTTGCCTTTGCAGCTCTGGTTACACTTGTTATCATACAAAATCAACATTTCCATTTTTTATATTCAGTGTTCTCTCTGCCTTCAAATGTTTTCCACAGGTTTTTGTTTTCTTGTAAATTGGGCATTTTTGTTCCACTTAAGCACTTTAAATATCTTCACAGACTATGTATTTATTTATCTGAAGGTGAATTTTCTTCTAAGACTGCTTTGCTTTTCTGAATAATTTTCTCTGGTTTTTTTCCTATAAAGTAGAACAATATTAATCCAGACAAGAGAATCAATTCCTTTGCTACCTGCTGTTATAAAAGAGGCAATGAAGTTTGGTGTGGTGTCTAAGTGCATTTCACATTCCATTTAATAGACATGAGCTATGGGCATACAATTGAAGAGAGTGCTACTCTGGTCTGAACTGAACATGAAAGCCAGCCTCAAAGTGTTCAGCAAGCTAAACCCAAGACCAATTTCAGGTCTCATTGACTGTCTTTATTGAAACCATCTTCCCTGCATAAAGTACATCATATGAAGATATCTATTTGGTTACTCACTATCAATACACACCACAATAATTTCCCAGGTCAAAGCATTTTAAAAAGCCCTTTAAAAATCCCTCAGTGTACATTCTAATTGGCCTAACAGAACCAAAATGGTCTAATCAAATGGCAGAAGGCTCAGCATGGATCTTTTTGCAGGATCCAGATTACACAAAGTAACACACACCCTCACAAGAGGCTCATGTGCCCTCAAACAATCTGGCTCTCTCACAGAAACACTGGGAAGAGGTGTAAGCAGGACAAAAATAGACAGACATTGATGTTATAACTATCACTTCCTTCTAAAGTTCTCTGAAATTATCTTCCCACACACACCAGTCCTAGCATGTGTGATTAAAGTATTCCATCAATTATTATCTGACTGAAAGAACCCCTTCTGCCTCAGCAGCAAGCTAGAGTCACCTCTGTAAATCAGAGTTCAGCCCCACAAGTGGTGCTCAGTGTCATGGACAATGGTGGCATTGTATCATCAGAAATCATTTTAGCCACGTTACTGTAGTAAAAAGTGAACAGAAAATATTTTGTAATGCTTCATGCTTATTTCCTGTTGTGTTTGTTGCTGTTTAATTTCAGCAATTTGGTAATTCATAATTGGTCTTCCAACCTCAGAGAGATTTTTACCCTCCAAAAGGGTGGGTAATGAGCAATGTAAATGGCACAATATAAACACTACAGCAGAAGGACATAAAAGTAGTCCTTTGTGATATGACTGCTGGAATGGGTTTCAGATTTTACTAGATTGGGCTTTTCTTACTTGGTGTTTTTCATGAGTTACCTTAGAGGCTGTTCTGAAAATTTATTTACTGTAGCCAATCTGTCATCAATAGATGTGAGCATCTCCCCTCCTAGAACAAGCCTCAGAGTTTCAAGAGTTTAGGTTTATAATAAATATGCACAACATTAATGTTTTACAGATCTGTCAGCACCAAATATTTAACAGCAATGTCTGAGAGAAACTACAGTATTACGAAAGCAATTAGTATTTGTACAACAGTACTACTCATGGTACTACTACTATGAAAATACTTCTCAGAAGCTTCTGTGAGTGGTTATGAATTACCAAACATAACACTGCTCAAATACAGGAAGCAAGTTCAGCTGCAAAACAATCCTGCAGTGTTAACTTTACAAGGCAGGAATGTCAAACAGAAAAATATTCAGGCATCTTTGAAAGGTTTATGAGTCAACCTCCTTCAACAAAACACCTGAAAAGAGAGGTGCCCCACTTTCTTAAGCCAGTTAGGAAAACTGGGGTTTCCATGCACACAAGTCTTGATTTCAGCTGTGATGAGACACATTACTTGTAATGGCAGCACAGTACCCTGCTAAGAATGCAGGTGTCCTTGGAGTCCCTGCTGATGAATGTGTGCCAGGAAGGACCCAGGTATCCCCAGCAGAGGAATCCCACAGAGAGCTGCCCTTCCAAGACAGAGGACATACTGATCTTCTAACAGAGTCCAGATCACATTTCAGTAACTCCTCAGCATTCCCAGTGTATGCACTTGCTTCTCACATTTTCATTGTCAGAAAGGAAAATGTTTTCTGGAATTTTTTTTTAATAGTCAAATAAAACTAATTTAGAGAGTCGTGAGCATCAGTATTTTATTAATAAAAGCTCATGATAGAAACTGTTCGACTTGCAGATTTGTTAAGGTTTTTTGAAATAGAGAATATTGTCAGATTTTCACTCCATAAATATGAGACTCATTCTTCACCCTCTATTTTTTTCCTCAACTATTTTTTTTGCAGATTTCCAGAAGAGCAGCAAGAAGCTGCATCAGTTCAGCTGTATTTCCTTACAAAAGTCTGATTTGGCTGTTTGATGTGGCAATGTACTCTGAGCTGAATTTCTTTTGCTGCTTACCTTATTTAAATGTATCAACAGAACTGCTTCTCATCTACATTTATAAAGCAACAGAAAATAATGGTGTAGCTCTCCCAATGAATAAACTAAATAACAGCATGGATAAACATACAGATGGCAGATGATTTAGAGACTGTGAGAACCCCTTCATTCTAAGGAAATACCTACCTGATAAGTCACACCACTTTCTCCCAAGGAAAACCCCAGGAGGGAGAACAACAGACAAGGAGATCATGCAAACAGATACTGCTCCAGGCAGACATTTCTCTCCACTCTCCTCTCTCTGGAATGGGAATGAAACAGCTATGACTTTTAGATTATTTAGAAATATGCAGTTGGAATTTTTTTTCTGACAAATAAGGTAAATCATCTTTGCTCAAGTGAGTAACAAGTCATTCCTTTTAGGTTTTCTTTTCTGTACCCATTTAAATATTTGCAGTTCTGGTGTGCTACTCTTGTTCCTTCTTTCTCTGTTCGCCTATTTCTCTCTTAAACCCTTTCTTTTCTCCTTTGGAACAATATGGAACAATATCAGCAATTCAATAATATTTTCTTAACTGAATATTCTGGCTTAATATTAAAATACTCCTTTACATAATTTGCAGATTTTTCAGAAAAGCAATAGATGATCTGAAGACTTTAAATTACATGGTTCATACTGAGCTCCACTGTACAATTCTCTTGAAGCTAAGGGGTTTGGCAGATTTAACCACAGGCTTCAAGGGAAGCAGCATTTGATTGAATATTTATTGAAGGCTTTGGTTCAGACCTATTGGATACCCTATTTGAAACACTTATCTCTTGGTCTGTGCTCTGCTATCATCTGCATTAAAACAGAAAATGACAAACAGCTCCCCATACACAGGAATGTGCTGAATTATTCCCAGTTAAACTAGGTGCATGTCATGAAAACTCTCTATATTCTAGAATAAATTTTGGCAGGTGTGTTGTTTGACAGCATCCTGAATAACAGAGCTGAACCACAAGAGGAAAAAATGTGGGCATTTATTATATGAGAATATCTTGCTGATTTAAAAACGCAGTTTTATCACATCCTACACAGAAGGAAGCCTAGTGAATCCTGCTAGCTTCTGTAAATACCTCTGATTATGTAGGATTCTCATTTTACCTGTCATTCTACCCCTTAACTTGTTCTTGCAAAATGCTGTCACAACGCTGCCTGTTGCTGTGAGAACCAGCTATGGCATACAGGACACTAATCCCTCCTGTCTGCCATTTGTTATCTCTGGATTTCAATCCTGAGTGGATTGTTTCAGAAAGGCACTCTTCCCACATGCAAGAGCTGCAGAAGATCAGGAAAGCTCCAGCTCAGCCTGGTGTCCCTGAGGGCAGCCTGAAGCAGCTCAGTGTGGCTGTGCAGCTCCAGGCTGCCCTGAGCAGAGCCCTGATGGTCCCTGGGCTGAGCTCCATCCCCTGGGGACACTGCTCTGGCCATGTGCTCCCAGCAGGTGCCAGAGACCCAGCAGGGAGCACAGCCTGACCATCGTGTCCTGCCCTCTGTCACATGGGACATTTTCTCATGGCTCACACCTCTGCTGTGGGGTGGATCCTTCTCAGGTCCAAGTACAGAAAACTCCTTATTTTTATCTTCAAAAGAAAAACTAGTAATAATAAAAAGAGAAAAACAAAGAAAACTGTTTTCAAAAAGCTCATGCTCAGAATTGTATTTTTCTTCCGAAATATAAAATGCCACAATTTGGGAACTAAAATTAAACCATGAGGCTCAACTGAATGCCACAAGTGCATCTAAAGTGCACAGATATATAACTTCATTCATGCTCCTTTGGCCATTTATAGGCACAGTGCAGGTGAACAAATGTCAGGAATTCTTTAGGGAACCAATCAATCCTTCTGCATAGTCTCTGTTTCAGTTGAGATAAATCATCCTTCCATTTCCTCCCCTTCTGCTGTAGATACCTACTCTCACTTTGAAGGGATTTCTTCTCAAATCTTTTGAACAAAAGCCTCACATCAAATGGACTTTCTCAAGTTCTGAGGAGTTCTACCTGTTACTGAAAATCCAGAATTCAAAATTGCTCATCCAAGTGTTAACCAAACTCGCTGACCAACTTCCTCTTTTCTCTCAGAATCATTCCCTTTTTTTCCCTATTTTTTCTATCAGAACCATTGCTATCAGAATTCCATTATTGTATCAAAGGGATGTGAAAACAGAGCTCTTGCAACCTCTCTCTCATGGCTTTGCAGTAGAACTGCAGATGGCTCTGATTCAGCCCCTGCTCAAATAATAAAAGGTAAATTGCCATATCCACATAACTCCACATGAGCAGAAGGTGGCAGCCTTATTTTTTCATCTACAAGCCTGCTGCTGTAATTTCATATGCACACTGATAATTAGGTAATCCTTTTGTTTTATATCTTTCACAGCTCTTAGTTGTTTCATCATTTTCATTGAAAACAGCTGATAATCGCCATCAATGGGAACTGTGCATGTTTTATTATTATTATTTTCTGTCCAAGAAGATTGTTAAGATATGATGTGAACCATTTAGAAGACCCGTATAAGCCAAATATATTGACACTGAAATAAAAGCAAAATCTTTAGCTCGCAGATAGTAAGGTAAAGTATTGAATATTAGCTGATTTACTGAAAGGTTTAGCATGTATGGCAGCCCAAATCGGCTAAGAGAATGCATGATATTGTTTGTGAGGAGTGCTGACAGAGCTAAAAACACTTTTACATGACTGCTGTTTAAAAAAAACAGATTAAAGAAGATTTGGTTGATTAATCTCTGTAGCATTTTGGGTCTAGTTCTGGCAGAGACACAAATGTAAAGACAAACAGGGAAGGCAGAATAAAGGAATGCACTTAGAGGATAGTGGAATCCACTGGCCGGGGAAGAAGTAAGCCCTTACTGTGACTAAGCACTCTCAGATTGCTGTTGCTCCTGCCATGATGGACCAACAGTGAAAATTCACATTAAAAATACACAGTTTTACTAAATGATATGCACTTCCACGTGAAACTCATACCGCAGATTCTATACTCTTATGCAAAGTTTCTATTTAAATTCAGAATGCCACACTTTATTTTATCATACCCAAATCCTATTGGCAGACAGCTTAAAAGGCTATTATAAAAGGTAATCCAAATTGAACACACATATATTTTTGAGATATATATATATACATAGATATATGTAGCTATGCAAACAGTCCAGATGTAAAATTCTGCCTCCCAAGTAGTAACAAGGACTCTACTCAAGGGTTTTAATCCCAGGAAGATGTGAGATGTCTGCTGGGAGCTGCCATTCAAAGAGGGGTGGGTGTGCACATGCCAGCAGGACCAGCTCAGCTAAAGCATGTGAAGAGGAGGGACAGGAACTCTAAGGGACAGGTGAGCTCCTGGCATCACTCCCTATCTCAGTCACTACCTAATGGTGCAGGAAATCATTTGCACTAATGCTGCAGAGAATTTCCTCAGAGGAGTCTGAGCACTGCAGGGACCTGCCTGATCCACCCAGATCCCCCCTCTGTGCTGGGAATGAGGAGAGAGGCAGCAGCACTGCAATCCCCAAGGACACACAGCAGAGGAGGCCTTTACAAGCAGGTGTGAGCACCCTGCAGTCTCACTGGGGCTACTGCACTAAGACTCCGAATTAGGATTGTTCATTTGCATTAAATAATAAACTCACTGTACTTGCTCCTCCTCACAGCCCACAGTTTACAAGCTTTACTCACATGTTATCTGCAGACAGATTCTGAGTGTAGGAGTAGAATGTGGTGGCAAGAAGCTCCTCACTGGGAGCTGCTCTTAGCAGGTACGAGTAGGAACAGCAGACAAAGGGAACAGAACCAGACCCACATACTTTGTGTACCTATTTCTGGCCTGTCCTACTGAGAACATTAACATGAAGTTTTTCTTTCTGAAAAGTGAGAATACCACTTCTTTTGGAGCTTTCTTTTGTCTCACTGATGACATTATTACTCCAGGCCAGTGTCTGCTGAAATGGATGCTTAAAAAATCTTTGCATTACAGTTCCACAGAAAAATATAAACCCCCTTATGAAATTAAATACCTAAGGATTCTGTATACTTGCTTTTGTCCCTGCTTAATCAATGATTCTTTTTGTTGCTTTTCCAAATGAGATCTCTACACAACATATCTGAAAGTATTATTTTTGCTTTGCTCATACCAGCTAAAAACCAAATGCATCTCTCTCTGACTTTTGTTCAGTATCCTCCTTCCACTAAGATGTGTTGTAAAAAATATTATTTTTTGCTAGTGTTTCCAGAATCTCATTCTCTAAATATGTAAGGGGGAGTCACATTGAACATAGCTTAAGTGCAAAGAACTTGGTGTACAAAAACTGCCATGTTCCTGCCAGACACATCTTCGGAGTAAAACTCCTCTGCATGAAGCTCACAGAGCAGCCCTGCTTTGTTCCTTCCAGGTCTCTGGGCAGGAACAGCAAGTTCCGTGGGTACATGATCTGATTTCCAGCTTTCCGAGTCTCTAGCTCAAAATGCAATTTGTGTGCAAACTCCTCTCTTTCGAGGATCCATAAAACCACAGTGGTGGGAAAGGCCAGCTCCCGTTTTTCCTCAGCAGTCTGCCACCATAACAACCTGTAACACTCTAGAATTACTGACTTAGCAGGTACCTGTTGGATAAACTTCCAACAAGCAGCTTTATTTGTTGTTTTCCAGCTCAGCCTCTTTCATTGTTCAGTTAAACACTGTTTGCTTTCTCTCTTTTCCACTTTGGCAATCCGTGTGAAACCTTCCAGGGAGTTCATGTTTAATAAAACCCCCCAGTGGTCACACAGCAGCCATAAGCACATCTCCTACTGCCCAGCTCTGCTCTGACCAGGGACAAGGGCTCAAACATGAGGACACAGCACTGAGACCAGCAGGAGGCAGGGAAGATCACCCACAAGCAATGCTGTTTATAGGATGAATTTGAAATTTCCCTGGTTTATCCTCTCTCCAGCTTCAGATTACATCCACTGTATACTATGAGAGCCTTTCATTACTTCGTGTAAGGCAGGCTTTTGTTCCTCTTTCTCTGGGATGAAGAAGGGGAAGGAGAGTTATCTTTTCAGCAATAATGCTTATCTCACAAATATATTAAACTACTAACTGTGAAATTGCTTGAAAAAATGCATCTTGTTATGTCACTTAGGAATCATCCTACTAGCGTGAAGGAAAAGAGAAGGGGCGGGAAGGGTGTCGGAGACACCATCTCTATAAAATGTTTCTACAACATGTATTTTCTCTACTGGAAGACAGGACTACAAGAATTTTTTTTCTGCAAAAACCTGCCTGAATCAGAATTTCTGTGCTACATGAGGGTCACAAATGTAGACATGGATAGGCAGTAAAAGTTTTACAGGAAGAAAGAGAGATGCCATTTCCAGAACAGCATTATTGCTTAGTTTGACAAGTGAAATCCAGCCTTCCTGCACAGTCCTTTGGAAGAGGCTGTCTGTTTCAATCTCCCCCTCTTCAGAGTAGCTAATCCCTAAATCACACCTACTCCAACCTGCCCTGACCCTTTTCAAGGATTGTTAAGAGTCCCTATGCTCAGAAGGGGAAGGGAGGGGAAGGGAAGACAGGGGACAGGCCATGGTGCTGGACACAAGGAAAAGAACAGCAGCAGCAGAGAGAGAAAAGGTTGTAATATTTAGTCCTGAGTTTTCAAATGGCCATAGACCTGTCTGGGCCTTTCTAGGGGAAAAATTTGATTGCAGAGGAAAACATTTTAAGGGGATTACTTTGCCTCCAAAACTGTCTAGACATCAGTAATTTTTCAGATTTCCAGGAAGTACTTTGACTTTTCATTAGATGCAAAAAAGCTAAGCTGTAGTGTTATCAAGATGTAGCAAAATGGGGACATCAGCTATTTCTCCTTTTCTCCCATAAATACCCACTCACAGTAATTTCTAA
The DNA here is from genome assembly GCA_009812075.1 of Sialia sialis. Lineage (NCBI taxonomy): Eukaryota > Metazoa > Chordata > Aves > Passeriformes > Turdidae > Sialia > Sialia sialis. The sequence goes on from VRYO01001366.1 coordinate 26,369,255, forward strand.
ATTCTGAAAAATTTTATAACAGCAATGGTACAGTATAAATTTATATGCACACACAAACACACATTGTGTGTGGGTAGAGAGACCCTGCAAGCATCTGATGCTCATCTCACAGCTGAAAACTAGAATACCATAAAACTAATATTACCAGGATGCCAGATAGTGCAATAGAAGAAAGTATCTCATGAGAAAAGGAAAAAAGCTCTGGTAGAAGGAGCCAGACACTGAAGGAGCCAGGAGAAGAGAAGGAAACTGTGCTCCTTCCTGTTCTGACAGCCCAATGACATGGTGCCAGGCTTGGTGACTCATAGCCCAGGACTGTTTGAGAACAGATGCAATAGAGCATGTTCCTTTCTGAAATTCAGGAAGCTAAGGGAAAAGAAAAGCAAAGAAATTAAGCTCAGATCAGTACTTCCCGACCTGCACTTTCTCCACAGTGCTCAATTTTTGAAGTCTACAAACAGAGCTCTACTGATTTCAAAGGGATTTGATTCAGAGCTTAAGGAGAGGGAAAAAAATGTGTGGCATGGTGCAGAGCTCACTGGCATCACAGCTCTGTGGGAATGCACAGAGCTTTGCCCGGAGCTACATGTGCTTATCAAATGTTCTCCTTCCTTGGATTGCCCTTGAGACATGTTCTATCCAGCAAGACCCATGAAAAGATTTAAAATATGGTTTAATTTACACATATTTGACAGAGAATATAAATGTTCTTCCACAAGATCTGAGAGTCAAGTAGTGCTTTTCCTCTCCCTATCTGGAATAAAAGAATATTTCCTTTTTATCCTGGCAAAATGTTCCTGCAAGAACGTTTCATTAACTCTGCATATTACCTGAAAATTTTGTGTTGTCTTTTTGTTTTACAAACACAGTTATTACAATTAAGATTTCTTTCCTCTTTTAAGACTTGTCTTGCTGTGCAGTTATTGCCAGTATCTCCACAACTCACACTCATTTCACTGTTTCATAGCTAGAAAGCATTTAATTTTTCTTTCTAATAGCAATTTACTCTGACATTAAAATGTCCATCAAAATCTCTGCAACTAAAGTCATTATGAAGTTCCCAATGTGGCTTGGTATCAAATGCATTTTCACCAAAGAAGAAAACATCTCCAAGTACCTCTTAGTCCAGTTTTATGTTTATCATATGGTTAAAATAGCTCTCTGGAGCTTCACACATCATTCTGTCTGGAAAAGAACCCAGCAATACTCCCTTTCCTCCGTCTCCCAGAGTAACTGCACAACCTTTGTGAAATACATTGAAATAAGAAATTTTGCTTAGAACATTCAAATACCCCAAGGTCTTCCATAAGGAAGGTTGTGATGCTTCCAGAGGACTCCATGCTGCTTGCCCTGCCTAACAAAATACAGGGTCAAGGCCAAGAAACTATGAGGGAGATTTATAGGTTCAGGAAGCATTCAAGTACTTGCAATGAAAGTTGTAGTAAGGTACTAGAATTTGTAACCTTCAGTTTGACAAAGCCGTTAGAAAAGGTTTTTACAGAAGTGAGAAACTTCTCCACTGCCAACACCATGTGAGAAACAAGCAGCAGAATTCCATATAGCACCACATCCAATGGAATAAGAGCGGCGCAAACAGCACGGCTCCCTCGGCATTCCTGCATGGACTAATGTCTGAAGTGGCAGATGGACGGGCAGCATGGGCTTTGGAAGGGTCCAACAGGCTAAAGAAGAAATTAAAATGCTGGATTTTACAAATGTGATGAACAAAAATGCTTGATCAAACCTGCTGGTATGGCCTGCTTAGAGATGAAGTTGAAGTTTGGGCTAAGGGAAATCAAATGCCTCCAAGGCTCCCAGTGAAGCAAAAAATTACATTAGCTGTACAGTCTGAAGCATATTTGTTAGTATTTAACAAATTATGTGCTTCATTTAAATACCGTTGCTAGTGGCCAAATAAATTAAAATCACCTCATTAGGCTTTACATCAGTTAAAAAATTAAAAGAGGCTTCTCTTACCTTCTGTCTAAGTGCCTTCCTGCTTGTACAGTCAGAGTCAGCAGGGACCTGTGTCAGAGGCCTTTTTCCATATCATTTGTCTCCAGGCATCCTGAATTTAAATGGATGCAAGGAAAGACAAGGCACATACATGATTTCAGAACACTGCCACGATCTCACATTCAAAGTTATGGTGGCTTTAATATGTGATATGGAGCTGACTGAAGCACTTGCAGCTCTGCAGCCCCACATGCTGTACTCTGGCAAGAAATAGGCATCACCAAACCCCCAGAACTGACTGCATTTCACCAGCAAGCTGCAACAAATGCAAGTAAAGCCATGGGGGAAATAGGGAGGGGCCCGGACAGACCTTCTGCTCTTCACTTCTCCACATCTCTTATGGCATGTCTTTAGGGAAGCTGTTTCATTATGTGTATTGTAATGAATTTGCTTGCAACATGGAAATAAAGACACTCTAGGCCCAGACTCAGATAATCTAATTTTCCCTTCAATTCCACTGTAAAATATTTTTCCTGACACAAGTTTCTGAAGATCTGTGGCCTTTCACAGGTGCACCAAAACTGAAGTAGAAAACAGGCTATTTGAATTTAAGCCTTTAGTATCTTTGGCCAAGTCTTCAATTTATGGAAAAGAAAACCACAGTAGAAGTCACCTGTTACTGTAAGTTCATATGACCAGAGTTGGGGTGCCAGCCCTTTATGTGCCTCCCCAAAGGATAGGAATGTCCCTCTTCCATCAGAATAGATAGGAAACAAGACACTTCATAAGTATTGGCAGCATTTGACAAACTCAATTGAAGAAATAATGGAAAATCAAGGAAAGAAATTCTTTTTTTTCTCATGAACAGTCCATTCTCTCTGTAAGGCAATTTGGAGAAACCAAGACCTTTGAAAACTGCATTGTGCAATAAGCGTGTCAGAAAAAAAAATATTACATTTTCTAAGCAAAGCACTTTTCTAGTTTAAAGTGTTATTTAGGATCAGGTTTAGCTCATTCAATTAAAAAAAACTTGAGTAAATTTTTTTTTCAATCAAAAGAAGTCTTTCTTTGCTAACTTCTTAGTATTTATGATGTTTTAGCATGGAAACAGAAACATTTTCAGTTCAGGCTACCCAGTAGCACCTTCCGTAGAATGGTTTGCCAAGCCCTGCTTAGGAAATATTTGAAAACTTGCAGAAAAATTCTCACTGCAGAAAAAAAAAAGAAATTATGGCTGCATAACTCATCATATAAACTACTACCAATACATCTGAACATTTAGAAAATATTTAAGATTTTCTATTCCTAGGTGCCGACTTCCTGCTGAAGTTAACAGGACCATTTGCATACTTCTGATTAAATGTCTTCCTAAAGGCTTTGCCAAGTCAAGGTACATGAAGTAAATGATAATGAGAGAAAGCTGTTGAATAACTTGGCAGTGAAAACTTCTGTGAAGAAATTACACTAACACTTTTACCTGCTAACACCTTTTTGGCATGAAAGTCTTTATTTAAAATAGTTCCACTTCTGTCATGAATTTGACTTGTGATGATGACTGATACCTCCTGCCCTTGCATTTCAGCCTTCCTCTGAAGTGGTGATAACCACTTACAAGGTCCTGACAGTCTGACACCAAGCCAGCAGTGAGGAGTAAGGAACGCAGACTGCCACCCGTCAGCAGCAAAAGCAGTCAGGTAAAACTAGGTGTAAAAGATGCTTTGCAATAACAAAAATCAGTAGGACTAAATTAGCTAGCTATACCCTCAGTGACTGCAGGTACAGAAAGGCAGCAGCGTTAACTCCTTGCCAGTTTACTGGTCCAGCTGCATGCACTTATTTCTCAGCAATGGAAGAGCAGCTGCTGGTTTAGAGTGTTGGTGCTCTGCTTGTTCCACTGGGAAACCTGCTGCAAACAGAAGGCTGCCAAAGGTATAGAGATTTTCATACCACTCTGATGTACAATTAAATTCATTATGGCTTGAATTAGGCAGCTTCTGAATTGTGATACTGGGGTTACCAATAACATGTTGTAGATCTCTCTCTTTCACACTTCAGACATTTGAAGTGTACTAGAGGTGTTGAGACAGCCACACGTCCATTAAATATAACAACTCCCACAGTATGTTTCATTTGCAGTCATTAGCTGCTGTTTGGTGAGTCTAAACTGTTCCAATCCTAAAGTTCCTACACAGCCAGTCCCATTTCAGCAGAATTCCACTGGTATATTACACAAATATTGGTTTTGGAAACTATTGATGTTTTTCAGTATTTCAGAATATTGCATTCACAACTGAGCATGTATGAAAAACCAAGCACACAGTATCAGTGTGTGCTGTGAAATGGAAGTCTCATACTAAAGCAAAAGCTAGTGCTAAGTCAATGATGAAATCTGTTTTCACTGCTTCCAAGGCAAAAGGGAAAAAGCCATGGAAGAAGCACCATTTGGAAGGAAGTAACTCATGCCCACGTTCTTCAAGGAGTGACAACCAAACTCTCCCCCAGAGATTACCTTTCCATGAAGCTGTTTTAACTGCAGCTCAGAGTACTCTTCTTACCCACCACACTCAGTCTGACCTAATGATCTGCAGAACTTTGCAACCACATGTCCAAGAGCTACCAGTCCTCACCCTTCCCTTTGCCAAGGCAATGTTGGAAAACCATCACACATCCTGGGAGCATATGTGGGATGGAATAAATCAGAGTACTTCCCTCTGCATTCCCAAGGACAGCAGTCCCTTCCCACCTGGCAGGGAAATGGCCATTACCCCAGCTGTCACCCTGGTTTGGGGCAAGACTGGGATTGCAGGAGCACTGATAACCCTAAGAGATGCTACAGGCCTGCCTTTCATCTGTTCCCACAAATAAATGCAAATAAGGAACATACAGTAATTTCACGATTATAAGCCGCACCTGAATACAAGCCGCACCTCTGGGTAGCTGGGCAGACCATGGGATTTGTCCATATATAAGCCTCACCGGAATATAAGCCGCACCTTACTTTGGCAGGGTACACGTGCAACAAAGTAATGCCGCGGTCCCTGGCGCTGTTCACCCGGCCTGAGCTTTATGCAAATGCCATAGCGGAACGCGAGCCCGGCACAGCAGTCGTAGCTGCAGCCGTAGCTGGGCTGCCCTATGCAAACTACGTAGCCCAACCGCCACGCCGATATGACCCACAGCCTGAGCCGGGCTGCACACGCTAACTACATA